>JAEMWC010000851.1:127500-132500 GCA_016490735.1 Pachyseris speciosa | reverse complement strand
CTACAGCCTGGCAACACTTTTATCCCTGAAAAATGGCATTGAAAGATATCCGAACAGGCCTCCAGTCAGTCGAGGGATTTCTCTCTCCAAAGATCCCCAATTTGTTCTTTCAAACCAGATGTTGGATGCGAAAATAGAACAACTGAAGAAACATGGCATGCAAAACACCAGCCACAATCCGGTTATTGAGCCTACAGACCTCGAAAAACTCAAAAGCAGTGAAAGCATTTCACTTACCCATCCCCTTTCTCTCTTGAGAAATGTGTGCTTTCACATTTCTTTATATTGGTGCTGCCGTGGCTTCGAAGGCCAGCGAAGTCTCAAAAGAAGCAGTTTTGTATTTGGCAAAAATGCCAAAGGGAACCATTTTGTTACAACGGCATACGATGAAAGCACGAAAAATCACCCAGGCGAAGTTTTGGATGTAGAGAGCTACAAGAAAAACGCTCAAATGTACAAAACCAGCAGTAAAAGCGAGGGATATACTGCTCTGGAAAAATTTCTGTCCAAATTAAATCCCGAATGCGAAGCCATGTTCCAGTATCCTAAGAGAAATTGGGGACCACTGGAGAAAGTATGGTATGAAAATCGGCCGCTCGGAGTAAACAAGCTGTCAACTATGATGAAAGATATCAGCTCTGAAGCCGGTCCCTCCCGTATTTACACAAATCATTCTGTTAGGGTGACAGCCATAACCCTGTGGGCAAATTCTGGCCTCACAAATCGAGAAATTATGGCAATATCTGGTCACCGCAACGAATCCAGCTTACAAAGCTGTCACAGCATTTGTTCGGTAAACCAGCTTTAAAAATGCAGCGATGTCCTTAGTACAGCACTTGGTCATGATGACAAGGTCGAGACAAACTAGCAGCCCTCAAATTTGATGATTTCAAGGACTCCACTACAGCAGCTGCCAGTTCCATAATAGACTAATATCACGCTTGTTATGAACAATAGATTTGCCTGTCCAGCCTCGTCCACAAAATGAGCAAACACAAAGGATTTTAATCTAATGGGAGCTAGAACTCATCCTGATGACAATTTTGGATGGGCAAAATCTATTGTTCATAAGAAATGTGATATCAGTCTATGGGGTCACACAAGAGATGTGCCTCCAATGGGTTACACAAGAGATGTGTTTCTTTAAAGGGTGGGAAAAATTGGCACTGCCTTGACCCAATACGGAGTACAGATTCATGGCTCACCCGCATCAAAGCTCCCTTGCAGCCGCCTGCTGCCGCTGCTACCATGCGCATGGGCATCCAAAATTTTGAGCTGCTGCCTGTCGCTGCAGGTTTATTTTGCTTCCTTTTTGAGTAGTAATGCCGGCATTAAAGAAATCCCCACCTGTCCCTGACACGCTTAATTTCTCTCAATAAGGCCTGAGAGATGCGAAGTCCTTGTTGCTCAGGGGTTGTTTTGGGAGGAATTAAGGGTGTCAGGGACAGGTGGTGTTTGTTTGATGCCAGCATTACTACTTAAGTACATTTTATAAATAAGCCAGCTGAGTAAGTTTGGAAGAACTTCCCACTTGTCTTACATTTCGGGCTTCTGTTTTTAGGCCAGGGCATTACATGCAACCAGACATAGACTTCGACGTCTATGTAGTGATGACTCTGATTTTTCCAACAAATCAGAGGAAATGTGCCATTTTTTCGAGAAACGTGGCTATCCTGATTCTGTAGTTCAATCGGGCCATCACCGCGCTCAGCAGATTGATCAACAGTCAGCACTACAGACGTCACAAAAGGAAAAGAATGACAGAATTCCATTCACCCTCACATTTCACCCTCATAATAACCCAGTTAAAGCCATCATTCTTAACAACTTTAAGATACTGCAAAATGATCCAGAAACTGCTAGAATCTTTTCGGAACCACCGCTGATTTCATTCAAACGCGACAAAAATGTAGGTAACTTTCTAGTTAAAAGCGCATTCAAAACAACTGAACAACCTGGCACTTTTAAATGCGCGCGCTCGCGATGCAAAACTTGTCCTTTCATTCAAAACACTGACAAAATATCGGGCCCTAAGCGATCTGTTAAGATCACTGATCGTTTCACGTGTACCTCCGCAAATGTTATCTATTGCATAACCTGCACATTATGCAAAAAGTTATACATTGGCGAAACAGGAAGACGACTAGGTGACCGATTCCGAGAACATCTTCGTGATGTTGAGAAAGATGACAAAGACGCATCCAAACCTGTCGCTCGGCATTTTAATCTCCCTAACCATTCCAAACAACACATGTCAATCTCCGGCCTTTCCCTACATCAAGGTACCACGGAAAGCCGTAAAAATCTCGAGCAAAAACTGATCTTTCAAATTGGCACTCTTAATCCCCACGGTATCAACGAGCACTTTTCATTCAATTAATTTATTCCTGTTTTTCACGTTACCATGTTACCACCAATAGCGTAGCTCCATTTTCTGTATATTAACCATACACAACCCACAATTCCTCGATTCGCTCCGACGAAGGGCTAACGCTCGAAACGTCAGCTAATCGAATCCCTGTACGGTGGTCAATTTACATTATCAACTCCGTTGATAAACCAAATTTTCGTGTCTCACTTCCCCACCGACGCAGCACCACAGTTTCTTTAGAAACTAATCCCCTACTTTCAAGCAGGACTTGCAGAGGCTCAAGAGTTTGACATTGCTAAACTTGCTCACAATGTAGCACTCCCAGAAAGTGAGGTAAATGGACAGTGGTTTGTTTTAAGCAATAATACTAACTTATATTTTATCTATGTATCTATCTAAGAAGCAATTGTCAACTGTGTGGCGTTTTCTGTGAAGAGAGGAAAGGCAGAGAGAATTTTACAGATAAGAACAAGTTCCGATGTAAAGTTAAAAAGAAACAGAAAAGCTTGCAGAAGCTAAAGAATTGCGTTTGGTAAGTGGAATGGAATCAATATCATCATTGATTTACATTACAATAAAAGGCTGGAAGGAATTAGCCTGCCTTAAAAAATCTTTGTTGACCAGTCGGTCCAGTCGCAATTGGCCCTATTAATTGCCGACAAATATTTGACAGCTTATGGGTCCTTATGGTCCTTATGACAATGGACGCATATCCGGCCGAGTGAGAATATGCGGCGTACACGCTTTAAACAATTTTTTTTATAAAAAATTATTAAACATAACCAAATATAAGCCACTGATCACATGCTTAAAACGTTAAGTTATGTAGCAACATTTCATATATATAACGACATCTAAGCCACTGACTACATGCCTAAAACGTTTCGTTCTATAAAAAAAACATAGCCAAATATAAGCCACTCATCACATGCTTAAATCGTTGCGTTATATAGCAACCGACATTTCATGTATAACCACATCTAAGCCACTGACTACACGCTTAAAACGTTTTGTTCTATAAAAAAACATAACCAAATATATTAGCCACTGATCGCATGCTAAAAACGTTTCGTTATATAGCAACATTTCATAAATATAACCACATCTAAGCCGCTGACTGCCCAAAGGTGGACCCACAAAGGACATGGACAATCGAACGCAAATACTATTGCAACAATCGCTGATTTTTTTTAACATAAAGGCAAGAGCGGATCGAAACCAAGATAACATGGAGCAGTCACTCTCTCAAGCTGTCAATAATTTGATGGGGACTTATCAAATGGAAGGAAAAGAATACATTTAAAGGCAAATTGGCTCTGAGATATTAGCACCGTTAAGCTCTGCTGACTCCATACAAATCCTTCTAAATTTGACTCAGTTCATAACGTTATGAGCCAAGTGAAATTGGGAAGGATTTGTATGGACTCAGCAGAGCGTAACGACGATAATATCTCGCTCTCAAACAGGAAGAAAATGCTGATGTTTGGCAAGTAGGTCTTTTTGATCGTGTTCTTTCTGAATATCCGAACAAATCCCAAAATTTCATAAATTTAGTTTTTATGATGTCATCACTTCAGTACTCTAATATATATATTTAGCCAAGCCTAAAAGCGGAGCTCCAAAAGCATTCTTTTTCTACTGGCATTTACATATAGTCTGCTTGTCATATCACCCATCTGACCTTTCAACAGAGATGTGTGTAGAAAGCTGAGTGGCAAACTGTCTTTGCATGGTTCCTTTACTAGACCTCACTCAAGCTACAGACCTAATACTGTAAAAAATAGTATGGAAAGGTGATCTGAGCCAGTGGCACAGTGGATTTGTACCCCCCGCAGATTTTTACCCTCCAGTCCAGATCTGCTTGTGGATCAGATTTGGACCTCCTAGTCCAGAACTGCTAGCAGATATGTACCCCCTTTTATGGATTTGGACCCCCACCCCTCCTAAAAACAAGCGTTCTATTGAGTAAGGTAATAAAAAAACCTTTGCAAATTGAGTTTGGAGATGTTAAAAAGCAAAATAAAAAGATTGAGGTAGGTTTTTTAAAATTTTAAATAATCTTTAATACTTTGTGTAAAAAAGAACATGCAACGCTAGTTTGCATCTATAACTTTTTAAAACAAAACATTTCTTAACATCCTAGAGCAATACCTAAGGACAGGTCTGTTTCCCCGTTCAACTGTAGGCTACTTAGTTATGGTTTAGAGCCACTAGAAATTGGTGGAGAAGCCTGGTCAATGCTATTTTGAATCAGTATCCGACATCAGACATATAGTGATTCAGATCATCACTTCATAATGAATGCAATTTCAGTTATCCAAAGCCTCCCATGAGACAGTTGGAAATCAGAAATTGTGTATCCTCTGGATATATGTATGCCTCAAAAAAATTATGAAAGAAAGATACATGGAAATCAATAAAAATATTTAGATGATATGCATTAAGACCAAGATATTTCTTTTGATCAGTTACTTCTTGACCTTACTATCGCAAAAAACTGCTTGCTGACATTAAGCTCATCAATCAATGCACCTACAGTGTTTTCAAAAAGAAATCCAGCTGCTCTTCTGGCCAGCCAAGAGCAAGACTAAGCAACTTGATAATAAAATATTGGGCATTTGGTTGATAT
>JAEMWC010000851.1:110000-122500 GCA_016490735.1 Pachyseris speciosa | reverse complement strand
CGTCCAAAACGAGTACAGATGATTGTTATTTATATCCATTGCTGAGAAAAAATGCAAGTTCATTCCTGAACAAAAGTAACAACGATTAAACCAACTGTTAAGCTTCTATTTATTTAATTTACCTCACTGTCCTGTGTTGTAGAGGTTTCTACCACTTGAAAATTCGTAAGCTTCAGTAAAGTAAAAACAAGCATCCGCAAAAATAGCAAACAGTTTGTCCAAAGAAAGAGCTTTTTCCACAGAGTTTGAGCTACTCGTTCCTCCCATTAACACAGGTAAACTGTTAAGTGACCTTTCTTAGTGAGATGCAAGATGCCGCGGTAAAGTGAAAGCCCTTGAAGCATTGAATTATACTGTTTTCAACAGCACAATCGAAAATTCACCTTCCGGAGTATCTTTTGACAAGTTCTTGATTTTTATGTTTTTTACGCGAATTTAAAGACAAACTTCGATCGAAGATGAAGTTGTTTTGCTCAAAATGAAGAAACCAAGTGAAGGTGAAATTACGAGTCGCAGAAAGTGCGCGAAAAATTAAGCCTTGGTTTGGGTGTCCCACACCTGGCTTGAGCCTGCGGTCAAATCAAAAGCAAGTACCTGGTCAGCGGTCAACTTCAAAAAACAGCTGACCTCGATGAGGTCTTAACTTGAGCCTGCGATATGGTCACGTGACACTGGTGAGCGGATACCTTGTTTTGACAGGTGTCAATTGGCTATAAGATGGACGTCCAGTATGAAAGACGTACGCTGTAAAGTAGCTGGTCAGCTGCTGGGCCAGGTGGAGTATGGCTGCCATGTTGGATTATTATGATTATTATTAGGATATTATTAGTTATTGGGCAAGACCACCGTTGTCGTGCGTACGCGCCCACGAGCAATACCGCTAGCCATTTTTACCATGAGAAAAGCAGTTGACGGGTTTCTATAGGTATGGTGCTCCGCTATTAAATGTGGTAGGCAGGGTATTGTGCAATAAACAGGATGGTGGGGTGTATTTAACCGCTTTTATAGAGATGTTTTCATTTGTTAGAGAGGTTTCCCAATTTTCAACATGGCAGAAGCCTAGAAGTCATCCTCCTAGACTTTAATGATGCAGAAGCGAAGGGATTCAACGAAGCCCTAGGCGCAGACGTGGCAGAGTGAGTTTTGCAAGGATACCAAGTTCACTGGACGTGGTCATTAAGAGGGTCTATAAACTTCTGACAAAAAAGGCGACAAGAAGCCCATTTATTCCTCGCCCTTGGCAGAAAAATACCTCACCTTGAAAAAGGACATGAGGAAAAAACGCTATTCGTTATTTTTTGGGGCAAGGTGAACATTTCAGAAGCAACGGATTTCCTCAGTGACAGTCACAAAGAGATCCGCAATGAAACTGATACAACTCAGTGGAGAAGACTCCACGACTGGGCATCCTGGTGGTGTAGAGCAAGTCACCTGCAAATGTTTACGAAAGCCTTCACTAAATTGAGCAACACACAGTAGAACACAACAAATGCCCCGAAAACAACAAACCCTGTGGAATCTATAAACAATCAGTGAATGAAAAAGGAAGTATTTTGTACACGTTGCTGGAGAATATATATATACGGAGGAGAGAGTGCATGGTGACAAACTTGATGCGATTCAGTGCAACGTTACGATATCGTATTCAAATCTGGATGAGGCGCATAACTGAAGGAACATGAAAGAAAGCAAAGAAGGAAGTGATCCAGCCTGTTGGTTTTGAACATCGACAAAGAGGATAATGCACCACCAGATAAACGAAAACAAATTCACGGCCATGGTGTAAATAGAAGACAAGGTAAGCATCTCATAGGTACGAAGATCTGCACAGAATGTCAGGAGTTAAGTTGCGATGGCCGAAGAATGCAGTACATGGGCTGGTTTGAAGGGAGATCAAATCAAATCAATTATTTAAGCTCGACAACATGAGGACTGGTTGCCCATTCTCCCGAACCAGGGGCTCATGTAATAAACATTAGAGCGTTCTGGATCGAATTGGAATTTAGAAGTGTTGGTTTTTGTGGAGAGGGGTAAACCTCTCGGAGCAGAGTAGAGAACCAACAACAAACTCAACCGACTTATAACACCACGTTCGGGAATCGAACCCGGGCCACATTGGTGGAAGGCGAGTGCTCTCACTCAAGTCTCTCACTCAAGCCAAATGCGAAGAAATGTTGCTTACAACAGAAGGCAAGGTTACTTTGTTGAATATGAAGAAAAAGAAGTGGATGGAAAGACAATACCGCCATGGAGTGACCTGAACACAAATTTTAGAGATGCCTTGACACATTATCAGTCTTCTACCCTTCCTTTCTACGTTGAAATTTCGTTATTTTCATTGCAATTCACTTCCATAATCTTTTGGCGTTTTATTTCATTTCAGAGGTGATTGTTAGATAAAAGAATGGATGTCCAAAATTATTCGCCGAGAGAAAACACAACCGTTTAAAATTCTCACACAAATACCACGAAGAGGCGAAGTCAAATGTGAAGAAATGTTAATAATTTAATTGACCGTCACTTCCTTTTTCAAGGACTTTGTTATAGAACCAAACTTAAAGGTGTAAATTGATTTTGATCAACTGCTCTACCAATCAAATATAAAGCAAAAGGTTCAACTTCCATCCCTCAACGCCTAACATTCAAGCCAAACAAATGCTCCACCACTGAACTATGCAGCAAGACATTCACCTCCCAGCTCTCGACTTCTGCCATTCAAGCAAAACAAATCCTCCACCACTGAAATATGCGCAACATTTGTTTTCTTTTAGTTTGGTCTTGAAATCACTAACAGTTTTTGAGATTGGTTCAGCTACTGCTTCAGCTTTGTGACAGTCTTAAATGGGATCTAACCATAACAATGGACTGGAAGTATCCCCTGAAAAGACTGAAATTAACAATTGTGGTGTTTTGTTTGGGGGAAAAGGAGAGTTGGGGTAATTAATCCCTTGGCTTCAGTCTCAGGATAATACCCTTGTGCGATCAAATAAGCAAGGGGGGTCCAGGAAACCTGAAAACACTGCAATTATTAATTTATATATAAAACGATGGGCGTGTGATCAGAGGCTTTGATTTCGTTGTCACCGAATTTCACTGTCATGAAAGCATAGGTGTCTGATCAGTGGCTTAGATGACGTTATATGACAGATTTAACACATATTATGACACCATAAGCGACTGACCAGTGGCTTAGATTTCATTATATAACGGAGTAAATATATATCACGAAACGACAGGTGTCTGATTGGTGGCTTACATTCCGTTATATCTATTTTTATTAAATATGGGATGGGTTAAGGATTCCATCCCTATGGATTTACGATCGCGAGTCATTTATAAGTTTTCATGTGCAGGCTGTAATGCCTGTTATGTTGGTGAAACCAACAGACATCTTGCCACTCGCATCCATGAACATCTCTCCTCCGACAAACATTCCCACATCTTCAAACACCTAAAAAATTCTGTAAATTGTCGTTCCCTTTGTTCTGAAGATTGTTTTAGAATTCTCGACTCTGCTTCCACTAGGTTCCAATTAAAAATCAAGGAAGCCATGCACATCCTTTGGGAGCAGCCTTCTTTAAATTCTCAGGTCAAACACCTTAATTTATCCCTTTCTTATTAATTAGTCTACTTTCTTAGCATAAATAGTTTCTTTACCCTTAATTATTATTGTTAATATCTCACTCTGTTACACTATTTATTGCTCATTTTCATTTTATTCTCTACTGTACAACTGACGATGGATGATGTCTATTCCGAAACATGTTTTCATTAAAAAATGAACTTCAAAAATATCGTGTGGTTCATTAAAGCGCTTTGTTAAATATAAAATTACATATGAATTTAATGACTTATATTTCTGTTATACAGAAAATCTTAATTTCATAGTATGCCATTTTATATATTTCCTAATAAACTAGCAATTTGGTCATTCGAAGCATATCACATGTGACCCAAACTCAGGCAAACGCCTTTCAATCGGCCGAGAAAGCAATGAAAAGGAAAAAATACAAGAGCGTTTAAAGGCAATTCAAATCTATCAAGAACGAACGAACAGAACTCATTCGAATTTCTACCATATAAAGATTTCTAAAATAGGTTTCCTGGGCAGACGTAATTCAAAACCTAGCCATGACCTTGCAACAACATAAATTCGTGCCAGTCACGTTTGTCTTTTATTCTTAGGATAAGGACCCTCTTAGGTAAATAATCATACGGATGAAGTATGATTATTTACTTCCTTGCTTCCTTGAAATTAATGATTGCTTTTCCTGAGTATTGATATCAAATCCTAGGCGTACCGATTGCTTAATCTTTTTAATAATAAAAGGAAGGAATTTCATTCAATAAACAGAATTTGCTATAATTAATTTCTCCCATAGGTCACGTTCCTGATAACTGATCGTTCAAAGCTCCTTTTCATGGATTTTGTCAGCCTTTTAGGTGTTTGGTGGACTCAAAGGCCCTGCCTGGGGAACTTATTATGAGTTACATTGCTTAAGGGCCCCTCCAGGCAGGCTTAATTTTTACGTGAGGGTGGGTTGCCTTTCTTCAGACATCTGTTTCTTCAATGCTTCTTCAGTTATCGTATTGTTTTTAGCCAGTTTAGTTTTTACTTTTTCTCATGTTATATTTGTTTTCATAGTGACGTCTTGTATTCAGTACTTTTCGTTTCGCTGATTTTGTTTTCTTCTCGGCTATTAATTAGCACCTTGTAATTACGTAATCACTAATTACGTACGTAATCCCTAGTACTTTAACCTTATTTTAAGGTTCGTTTTTATTCAAAAGTTGTAGTAACTGAAGGTCTTGGACCGAAACGTTTTATTAAATTTGTAAAATGTTTAACCTTTTTATAGGTCAGAAGTTGTCTGTCATCGCTTTTCTTTGAACTTTGTATACAGGGTTAGGGTTTCCTTCCTTAATTACTTAGTTGATGATTTCTGTTCCCAAATTAACCTTGTCTATATATATATATATATATATATATATATATATATATATATATATATATATATATATATATATATATATATATATATATTATATTCTGTATATATGAAGGAACCCTAACCCTGTACACCCCAAATAATCATATTTTAATTGAATAAATGTTTGAAAGAAAATTTGCCCTGAGCGGGATTTGAACCCACGTTCCCCCGTATACTAGTCGGGTGTGATGACCACTACACCATCAGGACAACCATGCTGGCAACACGGCAATCGAAGATGTGATTTACGTGATCGAAGACGTGGTATCCCGGGAAATTTTACTTTCAAGGTGACAAGGCAGGGGAAGCCTATAACTCCATTTGAAAGCCAACTAAGGATCAATTACTGATACACGACCAAAGTCAACTTAGCGGATGAGAAAAGAGGATCCAATTACGGATACAGGCTTATTTCAATTAATTAAATTCTGTATATATGAAGGAAACCCTAACCCTGTACACCCCAAATAATAATAATTAAGTAATTGGATCCTCCTTTGTCATCCGCTAAGTTGACTTCGGTCGTGTATCAGTAATTTCATATCTTAGGAAAAAACGGTAACTGGATAAAACATCGAGCCCACTAGTGAACTGTTGTTTTCGTTTAAGTTGTTGTGTACCGAATCAAGAGATCGTTTGGAAAAAATGTCCCACAATCGTAATAACAGCTGCCAACTCGAGCTCCCCACGACCACATCAAATACAGTTGCTGGAAACAACTAAAGAGCAAACAAAAGTAGAAAAAGACAAGAGCAAGTACATCCTAAAAGAGGAGGAAAACGAAAACCTAAACAAATGTAGGCTGATTCCAGAGAATTTCCAGACTTGATAAATAAGATGTCTTCGAGGTGAAGATCAATTGCGTGAATTAAGTGAATCATTTTTGTTAATTTCAAAGTCCTGCTAATAAAATCACAACAAGTCCAACTTTATAGATTGGAAGTTATAAACGTTGCCACAGTTAATAGAATGAAGAATGGAACTGTCCGAATTCATAAATCGTAAGCTGCAAGAAATGCCATTGGTCTCTTGGGCCAGCTATCAGGAGCTCAGTGCATGGAGATGATGCAAGCCAATTACTCTCTCATGAGAGATTGTTTGTTAGTTCGGATTTCAATTGATAATGTCAACAGCGCTGGGCGCCCCGCCAACATGAAAATAGGAGAACTGAACAATGCCGTGAAACATGATACATTGTTCACATAAGGGATCAGAAGACTTTCACCACACACTGGCCTGCAAGAATAGTTTTGAACTCGAGATTGTACAGTTGGATGACCATCTTCATCAAGGAGGCATGATCGAAGGTTGTAGGCTCAACTGCTAACCATAAAACAAAAGTGTTTTTGACATGGAATTGCAAATTGTTGAGATCGAGTGAAATAAACAAATCAATTAAGTTGGTCTGGAAGAGGGCTCAAGTGGATGGTAATCCTAGTTCAACTCTCCTCTGAAAGTCGGCGGTTTCACGAGTACTTACGCTCAGCGAGAGTAATGAAGCCAGGAGGAATATGGCAGAGTTGATGGCCCAAAATCTCCTGACAGCAACGAAATATTACCATAGGAAAAAAGTAAGTCCTCAGTTCAAGTTTCCAAAGAGCTGAGCAACATCATGCGTGAACAGTTCGACCAACCAGTCTGCCTGTCTGATCGAGCCCATATGGTTCAGAGGCCGTTGTCCCAGATACTTCCAAAACTTAATGGGACGAGGAGAAGGTAGCTCTGATAAAGACGGTTTTCAAGAATGAGATCTCAAAAATCTCTTATGATCCGCAGCTAAGGGAAGAAAACCTGAATCGAGTCTTGGGCAAGGTATGCACCCAATGGCGTTTCAGAAAGTCCTCCCCAGCAGAACCTCAACGCCTTCCATCTGAAGTGGAAACACTGGTGCAACGTGTGGAAAGGGTGCTTCTAGAAGAGAGCGAGACCTCCTGTGAAATCATACCACCAACCAGTTTGTCAAGCAGTATGAGAAATATCTTTACATCAACCGAGCTTCAAAGAATACAAGAGCTATTTATCACAATGATACAAGAATCATTCCCGATTTCAAAGCCACGAATTAAGGAGACCCTCGAAAAGGAAGACTGTTAAAGAAAGTTTCATTGGACACGGTAGTCAACCAAATAAAATATGAATGGCTTCAAAGTAGGGCTTCCAAGATGGGCAAGCCTAAAGTGTAGGGAAACATTTAGGATTGTTAAAATGACTGTTTTTAAACTTTGAAGTGTATGGGAGTTATTTTGGTCTCATGTAAAACCTATCCCTGCTACAAACGCATAAATAGTTGGGCTCAAAGGCGAGTGGGTTCAACAATAATATCCTTAGCCAATAGTAGGCCTATCCAGATTGCGCTAGTAAATTGCAGCAAACATGTTCCAAAAAATGCTTATGACAAATAATCGGAATATGAGAAGAGAAATCTAAAATGTTGCTGTCAAACTTAAGTGTTTCTGTGCAGAGGAAAAGTTGCAGGAATTTGCTTGTTTGCTACGAAGTTTCTCACATTCCCAAAAGTTGCAAAAACTTACCAAGCACAATCTGAATAGGCTCAGTTAACACGTTAGTCAGGATTTGCCGTGGGTTACACCTGTCGTGGGCTGGCTGTACCTTGGATTGTTGCAAAATTTACCTTCGGCAAGTAGTTGCAATAAGTTTATCTTGTTCACCTTCGGTTGAGTTCATGTTAAGCAATATTGTTAAGTAAACCCACAAGTTAATCATATCGCATTGGCACCAACAAATACTGGGGTAATTACAACAGCCAGTGGTTGTGTACTTGAACAGTGGAATGAATCAATTTTGATTAAGCCAGTGCAGTTAGGGCCAATCACAATAGAAGCCAATCTTGAAATACCAATGGTCAATTTAGTTTTGCAACAGCGACTTATTCTCTTTGGCAAGTAAAAAAAAAAGATAAACTAGTGCGCAGTTCTTTGTTCAATTTCAGATCTCGTTAACCTAAAGGAGCAACAAAAAAACCCACTGTATGGCCCATGATTTTGACAATTGAATTCAAGTGCATGTGAGACTGTTTTTTTGTTTTAGCAAAACGTTGCAGTTGTCGAAACAACCCACAAAGCTGTAGCTGCGCGAATTGTTCCATTGTTTACGTGGGTGGTGCATTAATTGGAAAATTTGTTGTGGTATTAAATTTATTTTCTTTGTCTCCTATGAATAATTAGGGTTAGGAGACTAAGGAAATGAATTTCGTATTGTTGTGAAATAATTTCATACCAACGTAAATTTCATGCCACGACAAATTCCTGCGGCGAAATTGCACTTGGATGATGTCAAGACACTCTACATGTAGGGTAACTATTTAGCTGTTTCTTCAGCTCTGTTAGGGTGGCTACATGTACCACTCGTATCGCCTGTACAAGCAAAAAAATAATTTTTAAAAAAGTAATTTTGTAAATAATTTTGTGTTTTTAAGGAAATACCAAAGCCTGGGGCTAATGAGGTTTTTTGTTGACGTTGGTAAGGTTCGTCACTTTAACGACCACTGTCTTGGATTCCTTTTTTAGGACGTGTAATGAATTAGCTTATGTTGAAGAAAATTTCAGCTTATGGCAGTGCAGCATCTTACCTCTTAAAGTGCCTATGAAGCGAAATTTGTTTCTTGCTAATTTTAAAGTTTACCCCTAAAAACGCAAGAATCTCAAAATTTGAGGTGCTCGTGATTAAAATTGGCGATTTGACGAGCGTTTGAAGTTGGGCTGTTTTGCCTTTAAAAATGATCAGGGTCTGGGTCGAGTTTATTCGCGAAATTCTATGATGGGACGTCATTTTGGGTACAAAAAATGTGTTTGCGCTTAAGAAATATAGTGAAATAGTTGGAATACTTGTCCCCAAAATTACGTCACAGCTACTGTCACGTGTCTTTTTGGCTGCGCGATTCAAATACCATTTTTGAGGGCAAAATAACCTAACTTCAAACGCTTGTAAAATCACCAATTTTAATCAAGAGAACCTCAAATTTTGGAATGTTGAGTTTTATGGATTAAACTTGAAAACTAGCGAGAAACAAATTTCGCTTCATAGGCACTTTAAAACAAATATATAGTCGAATCGGATCCTTTTTCTTATAGCCACCCTCAGGAATTTGGACATTTTCTGCGCGAGTAAATTCTGGAAAGTGATTTGTTCTCGGTTAAATGGGACAGAAAAAGTTAGCCGAAGAAATATTCCAAGTCAAGGCAGTCACAAGGAACAATATTTTTTCTTGCCGTTTTATAAATGTTGACACCTAAGAATTAAAAAAAAAACTAACATAAAAAAATCAGCATCTTAACAGGGGTGGATCTAGAAAAGACAGAAAGATTGGGTCCCAAAAAAAAAATTGGGCGAGAAAGCAACCCCAATCCACACCCACCAAGGGGACGTCAGAGACGCCACACTGAATGTCAATTAATACGAAGAGGAAAGCTTTAATACCGCGCTTTTTGTCTGCCATAGAACTGACAGCATGGCCACTGTTTATCAGCTTAAAATTAAATATGATCAGGACAAATTCGAAGCGTTTTTTTTTTAGACACATTCGACTCAATAAATTTTTCATGACAAAGATTAATTGACAAAATTCGCAAAGTAACAAGCCGTTTTAACAACATTGATGACTAAGACTTAAGAATGAGGTACCTTGACGACGAGAAGACCTTTGTTGATCTTTCTGATGAGAATTCGGTGCAAGAAATGTTTAGATGTGAAGTTCCCATTGAAAATGCAGAATTCAAACGTATCACAGTCATGGTAGAGCAATCCAATTCACCAGCTCCCACTTTGCAAAGAAAAAGAGCCAGCGAGTAGCAAAGCGTTGATTTGCATTGTGGTAAGTGCTTGTAAACATGCAGGCAAAGCAGTTTGTGGCTTCAAAGCAGGAGTACACCCAGCCTCCTTACTAGCCTGGTCGTGGGCCAGGTGATGATTAGTTTATTGTAAGTTTTGAAGCCCATAACAAGTTCAAAAGTGGAAATAAAGGTTAAATAGTTTTTGAAAAGTGCAATGTTTTACATTAGCGAAAAATATATTTGGGGTTTATGGGAACTTAAGTCTTTCTTCTCCAGCTCTGCAATTTACCGGTTGCTGAAGACCGGTGCTTTGAAAACCTGTAACTTTTCCAAATCCCGGACTATGTTTGAAATGAGCCATTATTATTGCCAAATACTGAATTTCTTAGATTTTATCACTCCATGAACGTATTAAAAGTACCAATTTTCCTTGAATATGACTGTTTATTCTTTTGCAAAACCAAAAACCGCTCTGGGACAACACCAAAAATAAGCAACTTTATTTTGACGTTTTGAAGACAAAAAATCCCTCTTCAAGCTAAAAGTCTACATTGGCAGTAAACTTCCACTCAACTTTTTGCAATCTGTTCCAATTTTCCAGCTCAATTCCTTAGCCCGACCTGGGTAACGCTATTTGATTTCAGTTGCTCTCACTGGTCTGACATGTTCGCATTTGTGACCCAAAGGAATTCTGGGATATACTTGGATAAATGCCGTGTGTTAGTCTGCCAATTTCCATTTCAGATATTTTTCATAAGTGTCGGGCCACCCGGTCGTGCTGGCAAACTATTGCACCGATTGCATTATTTACAAGTCAAAACTCGCCAAAATTGCCATGCCAGGTCCCGGAATCTACTCACAGAATGGCCAGGGACACAACTTCACTTCGTGAATCACCATGACTCGATCGAAACCTTTCAGCTGCTCACTTGGTGTGAAATTGCTTCCCACCTCTGTCTTCTTTCGGAGGATTGCCTCTACCCACCAACCCAGCTTTATGATGCCAAGCAGAAGGCTTCTGAGGTGGAAAAAGGCTCGAAAAACACAATTATAAATCAAATACGTACCGAGTTGTAGCTGAGTGATCGTTTACAAATAAACGACAGTTAGCGTGACAAGCGTGACAAGCGTGACATGAAAGATAGAGCCATCGATGTTGTGGATCAGCGAGATCTCTGTGGCAACCCCTTATATGGAATAACTAGATGGATTTGACCTCAAACCCTCGAAAATTACAGAAAAACACGTCCAAAATGGCGGACAAGAACGAGTTAAACTGGCCGTTTTCACACTAGAGACGAACAAATCGTCTGGACGGACAAATCGTCTGACGATTTGTCCGGCTGTTGTTCATCTGATGTGAATTTAGGTCGTACTTTAGTCGACTTGTTCGTCTGGATGGACAAATCGTCTACTAAAAATCGTCTTCATAGACGGACAAACAGACGGACAAATTCAGACGGTTTGTTCGTCTAAAAATTTGTTCGTCCCGTTTTCACACTAAGACGACTTGTCCGTCTGAGACGATTTGTCCGTCCAGACGATTTGTTCGTCTCTAGTGTGAAAACGGCCACTATGTCAATATTGCAATTGATAGAAGAGTAATTATCTAAAAGACTTCTCTAGTGAAAAGCTAAAAGTAATGACCCGGTTTTGAAATTAAAGCAAAGACTATTTCTGGTGTACTTAAGCTAAAAGGGAGTAATCCCCAAAACCTTTTGAACTTATAATGAAATGCCTGTCAGGCAAATGTTTTCACACCTTTCTGTGTTTAAGAAAATTCTGAAAAAAATAATTGTGATTTTATTCCCCCATAAAAATTCCCATATGTTGCTGTTATATTTTTAGATACATTTAATTTGTTGAGCGACCAAAAGTGGTCAGCCATAATTAGTGCATTGTCTGGACAGAAAAGGCTGAAAAATGACCATAATAGTGTCCCTTCCAATTAAGGGAAATTGCAATCATTATTAAAACTTACAATAAACAACGAGAACTGTGTTCAAGTATAAGAACCACAATGTAATGAAATGGAGTTAATACTAATGGTCTTTCTATTTTAGACGTTTTATTATACTACTATTTCTACAATGTCTGTAGACCTTTTTATCACCGAGGCAGCAAAAGTGTGTTCGTTACATTTTAAGGTTAATGACTTACTAAAGGGTCTTGGTGGATGTATGTCTCCAAAGGCAAGTGCAGTTCCCTCGATATTTGCTTGGAAACAAACCTCACCACGAAAGCGCCCGCCTCCCACCGAAAGGTCCTATCAACGACAGCAAAAAGGTGGGGGATCTGCCGCAGGAAAAGAGTCTCTCTCAGTGTCAATTACATCAACTGAATTTGCGTGCTTGTCTTCGGAGCCTGAAATGTTCATCAGCAAAACACATGAAGCTGCAGGTGATATTCCTAAAAGAGGTACTAACGAAACCACTATCTTAGGAGCCGCCAATACCACTCTTTGCTCAGTTAATGAATCACCTTCTACTGAAAAAGAGCTCAATGAGTCCATCAAACAATTAAGGCTGCTTAAACAAAAATGCACAGATCTCGAAAAGAAAGTTTCAGATTTGGAAGATAAATGTCAAGCACTGCAATGAAATGTCTTCTCACTCAGCCGGTTTACCTCTGATGAGGCAATGTCGTTTTATACAGGCTTTCCTAACTATAAAGTATTCTTGGCAACCTTTGAATATTTAGATCCTGGGGATAATGGAGA
>JAEMWC010000851.1:77500-102500 GCA_016490735.1 Pachyseris speciosa | reverse complement strand
GTGGTGCAAATTCAGCTGCCGCGTACTTAATAAAGTATTTGAAATAATAGTGGCAAAGCTTCCCCTGAAGCTCCACCCAGTAACCTCTGTCAAAGGCAATTCTTTCAATCGACATTCCTTTTTTGGTGTCCACAACAAAGTCACACCATTATGCACCAGTACAGCCCATTTGGCCCTGAACCTGGGCATAGTAAGCATGAGTTGTTTTCAGTTTGCACATGTTCCCAACCCTCTCACAAAAAAACTTAGGGTCAGAGCAAGCATCTAGGGGGCTCACTTGAAACTTTGTTTCAGGGCACTTGACTTCAAGTAGTCCAAAGGGATCTTCAGAATTGGGGTCTATTACCTTTGCATCTGGAGAGCATCCCAGAATTGGACAATTAGTGCATACAACAAATCCAGTTTTGAAAACATGTACAGGTGTTTTCTGACTGTGCATGTATGTGTGACACTTGTCAATTGCCACTGGCTCGTATTTAATGCCATGAGCCGTGTGTCTGGAGTGAAATGTCTTTGGACACATGATATCTTGAGCACACTTACCATGACTGCGTTGTCTGCGGGAAATTAAATAAAACTGAGATGCTGTAAAACGGTACTTCCGCTCAAGCTTCCACCTTTCAGAATGTGACTGATCTCTAGTCTCCTTCTCAATAGCATTGACAGTTTCTTCATCAATGCACAGTGATTCATACAAGTCTCTCTCTAGATCTGTTAGCTGATTGTTTTCAACTGTAGGCGTTCCATGATCTTTTAAGAGAAAGCTGGGATAACTCAATAGCTGGTTATTTTTTGTCTCTCGAGGCACAGAGGAAATATCAACACATACATTAAAGTTGGACTCAGTGTGGGTTAGCTGATAACTTGCATAAGAGCCCACTGGGCTATGTCCAAATCTCGTTTCTTTCAGATGTATATCACTTCCAAGATTAGCAATTTGAGCAAGACCCATTTGAGGGTTTATACGTCTGATAGCCTCCTTGAATTTGTGCTCCTCTGTACCGGTGTACACTACATTATTCCTTGCCTCGTAAAGGAGAGATCGAATTCCGTCGTTTCCACGTTTTGTATCCTCGAGTTTGGTTTTTGAAATGACAACATCCATAATAGGCTGAGGGTAGATGGTTTCCCCGCGTCCTTTTTGATGCCATGTTTGAAGTTTTGAAGTACATGCTTGCCCGGGGATCTGATCAGATTCATTTTCTAGGTCTTTGGTGTTTTGGGACCCATACAGACTAAATTTACAAGCCTTTAGCATTAAGGCCAATGAATGATTACAGTAGCCCAGGGAACCCGCAACACACGTGCATTTGGAATCTTCCACTTCATCCGATACAATACATAATGCTAAAAATATATTATGAGGGGGATCGTTCTTACGGAAGGAGTGATAACACTTGCAACGCATGAAAAAATATCTCTGATCATCGTGGCTGTCAATTTCTTTCAGATATTCATCCTTAAGAAATGTTGCAGCTTTTTTGAGCCCTGTTGGAACGGATTTCTTACCGGCACAGTCCAAACTCTTTCCAGTGCGCGAAACGTATTTATCCATCTTGGCACGGGAGAAAAAAGGCATTTTCTGCAGTGAGATACCCCATCCACTCGTTGGGTAATTGACCTTCACCTTCCCTTGATGCTGAGAAAGAGTGGTAATGCTGGTGATAGAAGTGCTGGGTATAGTCTCTTTGCTGCTCTTTGTCTGTTCTCTGGCAAGTTTTCTCTTTGTATAGATTAATTCCGGATCTGGATCTACTATCGCGTCGTTTAAACCAGAGTTGATATATTCATTAACGCTGGAGAGAATAACCAATAAGCTTATTGAATTTTCGTTGACATATACTTAGCTTGCTCAACCGGAATAAGTTTAGAAGTACTACTTGTAAGTCGGGATCGATCGTACATTTAAACTTACCGTTTTATCATCTGGGCCTTTGTTTTCAGCCCATTGCATTTATCTCCTCGGCATTTTAGCCAAAACCTCAGGGCATCGTTATTGAGCTCTGATGGGTTTCTACCCTCTAAAGACGCGCTGGGAATGTCGTCTTCACACAAAGTAAGTGGTAAACTTGCCGCCATTTTTTACAACACAATCAAAAACTAACTACGTAAGATCAACCGATCTTTCTCAATTTTGCGACAAAACAATCCACAATGTGCACAAACCTTCACGGACAAAACTTACAGCCTCGTTAGATCGACCGATGCCTCTTAAGCCTCGTTTTCGTGAACTCGGCTCAGGTCTCAACCGCGCGTCCGCCATTTATGAATAAGGCGTATCATCTTACATTGAAAACAGCAAGAACAGTTTAATTTTAAAAGTTACATGATTTACACAACGATTATCCATGCACCACAGAAAAATTAAAAGTAACAAGAGATATGTTATCCCCTCATTGTAACAAAATAAGAGAAAAATACAATATATCAACAGGATTAGTTCAAAAGCTAATACCAACACTTTGTGATAAGAAGAATTACGTCCTTCATTAGAGAAATTTACAATTGTATCTTGATCTGTGATTAAAGCTTAAAAAAGTGCACAGGATTCTTGAATTTGATCAATAACCATGGCTCAAGCAGTATATAGACTAATATATATATATATATTTAGCCAAGCCTAAAAGCGGAGCTCCAAAAGCATTCTTTTTCTACTGGCATTTACATATAGTGTGCTTGTCATATCACCCATCTGACCTCACTCAAGCTAGACCCAAGGCTGTAAAAAATAGTATCGAAAGGTGATCTGAGCCAGTGTCACAGTGGATTTGGACCCCCCGCAGATTTGCACCCTCCAGTCCAGATCTGCTTGTGGATCAGATTTGGACCCCCTAGTCCAGAACTGCTAGCAGATATGAACCCCATTTTACGGATTTGGACCCCCACCCCTCCTAAAAACAAGCATTCTATTCAGTAAGGTAATAAAAATTCCTTTGCAAATTGAGTTTGGAGATGTTAAAAAGCAAAAAAAATATATTGAGGTAGGTTTAAAAAAAAAAAAATCTTTAATACTTTGTGTAAAAAAGAACATGCAACGCTAGTTTGCATCAATAAATTTTTAAAACAAAACATTTCTTAACATCTTAGAGCAATACCTAAGGACAGGCCTGTTTCCCCGTTCAACTGTAGGCTACTTAGTTATGGTTTAGAGCCACTAGAAATTGGTGGAGAAGCCTGGTCAATGCTATTTTGAATCAGTATCCGACATCAGACATATAGTGATTCAGATCATCACTTCATAATGAATGCAATTTCAGTTATCCAAAGCCTCCTATGAGACAATTGGAAATCAGAAATTGTGTATCCTCTGGATATATGTATGCATCAAAAAAATTCTGAAAGATACAAGGAAATCAATAAAAATATTTAGATGATATGCATTAAGGCCAAGATATTTCTTTTGATCAGTTACTTCTTGACCTTACTATCGCAAAAAACTGCTTGCTGACATTAAGCTCATCAATCAATGCACCTACAGTGTTTTCAAAAAGAAATCCAGCTGCTTTTCTGGCCAGCCAAGTGCAAGACTAAGCAACTTGATAATAAAATATTGGGCATTTGGTTGATATCACTATCAAGGTAATTAACAATGTAGTATGAGGATTTAAGGTAATGATTCACCAAAGCAAAAGTGCTGGAAATCCGTGTTAGCAATCTTAACTTGATTTTCTATTTTGCAAGAAAGGACTAGTCTCACATTTCTCCATGTATATTTGAAATTGCACAACATACTTCATCAAACATCAAAAATCCCATTACACATTAGTGCCAAATGTCATCCAAACATACCACAAGATTGGTGTGACCAGCTATGAATAAAATTAATTGAAAGACTGCATGCAGGAGGAAGTCCAAAGGATGTGTACATTAATGAGAAAGAGCTTACTTTAAGTTTAGTAATACTTTTTCATGCGAATACATCTAAGTTGATACAAAAAAAAGTGCATGACTGGAGAATAATTGGGAGAAAGTAAATTCCCATACAAAGAATATTATCTAATACAGTAATAGCCCACGTATAAGAACCTGTTAGGCTAAAATTTTCATTTTAAGCCCCCTCCACATAAGAACCTATTAAGGCTAAAATTTTAAGTTAGGTACTTATCAGTGGGGTTGCTGTAAAAGTGTAAAGGTAGAAACTGCTGAATGAGTTTCTTTGTTATGTTTTGTTAAGGACATGTACTGTACCTGCAGTGAACTGCCTATAGGCATTTCTCTATGGTACAAATAAATGATTTATACTGTATTATGAGATGATATTTATCAGACATATAGTTGTATTGAGATAAAATTCATATGAAAATTTAAGAACCTATTTTAAGAGCCAATTTCTGTAAATATTGAGAATCCGGCGTCACTTGTGAAATTTCGAAATTCTTCATATTTTGCCTAAATAACACGTATGGTGAGTTATTTTCGAAAATAGTGTTCAAAGATCGTGAAGCGCTTTATTTTTTCTAAAATTGAGGAAAGTTTGAAAAACGCCATTTTAGTGCTATGTCGCTGCCGAAAATAGTGTAAAATGATGCATTTTGGTATCGCTCCTGTAGATCAACATGGGGACATCTATCAATGCAATTTGGCCAGAACATAACATATCCATTGTTCTTTCCAAAGCACAAATTTATTTTGGTAAATCTGCTGGTATATAACCGTATTTAACTGCTACAAATACCCCATCTCAAACGCTTCAGCGAATGAGCAAATTTTAGCTAACTTCCACACCACAAAAAGCCCACTGGTACATACAATTTGATGTTGAAATTAGTATTTTCTTAAAGTGCATTCCCTGCGGTCTGTTGTGTTAAAATTTTTTCCGCGGCCCGACAAAAGTGCCCCGTTGAGAGATGGAAACGTGAAGTCAATTTTTGCATCGCGACAGTTCCTGAAATCAACATGAACCTTGCCTTCTTCGAACTAAAGCTTCGTCATAAACAAAAAGTCTACCAATGGAAACACTTTTCTCGCTATTCTGAGCGCCTACGGATTACTGTACAATAATTATAAGTTTACATACTGTTTTCAATCTGTCTGAGAGCGATAACCTTCAACATTTCAGTTGACAAGGTCAAAGTAGGTGGCGAAGAATTAACATGTAACTCGATGCTGGTCGGCACGACCATTCAGTCCAAGTGACCTTTCGCTCATTCTATACTGCTTCGCTTTCTCCATCTAACACCTTTTTAAAGTTATATGTTGTGATATGTTGCATTCCTACTTAGCTAACCGTCTTAGGGTGCAGAAACATTCCTGTGATTTACATCAAAAAGGATATTTAATTGCGTGACGTTGACCAAGAGATTTACGAAAACAACGGCTCTCGGATAACTGATACCGATTATAGTCATTTAAATTTTGCAATAGAGTTGAAGTCGAATAGCTGAAATGGTAAAGACTAAAATAGATATTTTACCTTGTCATGTATGGATGCTCATGCAGCGAAGGAACCAAAGCTAGGAAGAGATCCGTAATAATCAGTTGTTGAATGCCATTGTATGTTACATCAAGATCGCTTTTTGCTCTCAATTAAGCGAAACTGAAGTTACTCCGTCGATTTTAAACTTATTCACTGTGACTCCAGTGACCCTATTTTATGGATGCGCGTCTTTCTGTAGAAACAAAACGACACGTTTAAATTCGTGTATGACCTTTTGCCCGGTTTTTCGTTGTATGATGTTTGGCAACAGGGGGAGGGGTGGAGAACAGGCGATGGCAAGGGGTAGGGGTAGTGATGGAGTGAATGACACCCATGTATGTGGTGGCAAGAATATTCCGTACAATTTCAAAATATAAAAGGAGATATTGCGAAAGGCATTCCTTATACTGTTTTCAATCTGTCTGAGACTGATAACCTTCAACGTACTGGTATATAATTTTCAGCCGATAAGGTCAAAGTAGGTTATGTAACTCGATGCTGATTTTCATTTCCAAGTGAAGGGACTAAGTGACCTTACGCTCGTTCTAAACGGCTTTTGTTTCTTCAACTAGCAGCTCTTTAAAGTTATGTTATTTTATAGGTTGAATTCCTACGTGGCTACAATCTTGGGGTACTGAATTATTATAAGTACTTCTGAACGAAAATTTGTCACAATCATGGCGCAATACTGTTAGGAGATATTTCGCATGATTGAGCTGGATAATTGTTTTCTCATTCCACACATTAATGACCAAGCACAATTTTCTGCGTTTATTACAATAAAGCTGGAAAAGCCGCCGTTTTTCTCCTCGAGACACAAAATTACATATATCGTAGGATATCCGTTGAGAGCACGCTATAACCATATTTGGACATTGTCATTAATGTGTTGAAATGATTCGTAACATTTCGCAGCCAACACAGTTATTTCTCCTAATATGGAACTAAACGAAACTAAGGCTGTAGCATGATTACAATAGTGTTGAAATAACCCGCAAGCTTGTAAACGTAATTACTCCCTGACGAGCACCCAATCCGTTCAGTTCATCAATTACATTACACGCTCCAGAGTGTCCAGTAACAAAGACTCTTTATCATCAACAGAACACTGATTGAAATAATTTCTTTTTTACGGTCTGTTACAATAACTTTTGTTTACGAGCATTTATGGCCTCGTGTACATATTCAACTCTCGTCGGTGGTGTATGTGGCGCCAGCTCTGACTTTCCAGGAAATGTGGAATGCGTGACAGTCGGTCAATGTGCCAAGTATATCCATGGCCATCTGGGATTTTGTAAGATCAGTGATGATGCTGCAGTGGACAGCGAATCAAAATTGCTGCTTGCTCGAGCGGGTAAGGTGAATTAAAGTTATAGGTAGGCATTATCATAGCCTGTGTGCAGACGTCTCCTATTTCATTTGTTGCACGCTTAGACGTCTGCACGCAGGCTAACGTTGTCATGATTTGGGCTGCAACTGATCCCGGATAGGCCGATTGTGGAGTTTGGAGGTAGGTTGGCTCCAGAAAAATACTGAAGTGAAATTCCAGTCTTGGTAGTAATGAACATAAGAAAGTCAAGGTTTTTCGTTTATCGCTTCCACCATCCTATTATTATTTTGGAGCATCGAATTACCCATTGCTATTTTAGGAAGTTCCAGGAGAGAGTAAGGACGGATAACAAGATATTTAATTTAATTGAATCATGTAAGAAATGAAAACCTCCAAGCTGGGATATTCTCTATTGAAAAAAATCCCTTTGCGTACTTCCATGTATTTTTGCAGTTGAAGAATGGCATTTATCTATGACTGTATGCCCCCTACACTGAAGTTTGTTTGGAACCCGTTGGCGATGTAACAAGACACGGTGCACTGTTCCTTCAGCTCTATCTGTTCACGGATTTACAGGCTCCAAGGGTCAGTGTGGGCTGAAAAGCGCAGAGTCTGAATACATCTTGTGCACAACTAAAATGCTTGTTCCAGTGGGCTCCCCTGAGTATACTGCGTCTTTCTTTTCAAATTAGAAATGTAATAAGTAATTTGACAAATTTTGAGATAGTGCCTAGCCGTACCTTTTTTACATCTTTCTTGCATGAAATTGAGATTTTTGTAAGCGTTTCGGTTTTCATACGTGACGCTGTGCACGCCTATTAAACGATTGGAGAAGTTCGAAAAGGCAACGTTACTATATCAATAGTGCTAAGTATGCGCACTCGAAAACCTTGATTTCTGCCCATGGTTTGATATGATGGATGTGAAGTGATAGATAGGTTATAATCATTTCTAATCCAGCAAGCCCGAGGGGAATATATATTTTTATATTTTTATCTACAACACATAATTGGGAATCTGAACAAAAATAGTGAAAAAAAGGAACCCAGCAGCACTGGTCTTTGTTGTTCTAAGGCCCCGTTCACACCAATGTGTTGTCAAAAGTATTTGTTTTCGGTGTCATTGAAAACGCATCTATCGATCCGCGTCCACACTACCGTTTTCGCAGTGTTTTCATTTTTCAACGTGGTGTGACGTAGGTAAAGCGACATGCCCATACCTGGGTTCAACTCGCGTGGTGCGGATGACGTAAGCGTTTTCATTTCGATGCGTTTCAACTGTCCACACTGAAACGATATGTGGGCCATTTGTATGCAGGTTGTCTCTTCTCTCTGCAGATCCATATATGAATATCAGGGGGTTAAGCAAGAGTAATATCAGGCCTTTCCTTATTAAAAAATGACTAACATGACCATAAAAGTCTGTAAAGGCAATCCTGAGAAGTAACTTTCAAATTCACTGTTCTATATAATTACAGCAATCTGCAGGCGATGTAGGGGAAACTTGGCTGATCTTGTTGCTGCACATGTACAGTAGCCAAATCTAGCTGAAGAAGTAGGACCCGTCCCTCAGCCCCCTGAAAATCAAGAGCTCCCTGCAAGTCCTCAAAAGCCTGAAGAAGTACAGCTTATCACTGAAAGGTGCGACGAGCCTGCACAGGAACAGGTTAGTTCTTACTGTAATATTTTCATTATAATAGCTGCAAAACGCGAAACAGCTATACATACTGATATTTACTCCCCAAGAGTGTTGTAGCGAATTCCCTGTAAGAAAATTCACGGAAAGACAGATGAAGTAGGATTAATATAATCAGCGAGAGGAACTTAAGTGAATGAAATTCGTTTCCTTCCCTGAAATTCAGGCTGATGAAGAGGAAGGTGCTACATCCGAAAAGTTGGCAGTAACTTTTGGGCGCTTGAAGATGGCCGACGAGAGCTATGTTCTCTCCCCAGAAACTGGCAGCACTGTATCGTCATCTGGGAATGGAAACGAAGCTGCCGCAGCTAGTTCCAGTCCGTGGGAAACCTTGAACGTTCTTCTTAATCAGTGCCAAATGCAACTGCTCGGAAAGCCTTGGCTTGACTGGAGCAAAGCAAGCGAAAGAACCAGACAGTGCTATGTGCAAAGAACAGGTGACATTGTCTCGACAGTTGTCAAGGTCATTTCGTCCGTGAACGCCCCGCATCTGTGGAAAGCACTACAGTCGTCCAACATTGTAAATAAGCAGTTGGATGTTGGTCAGTCCCACCTCTCATCAGAGAAGGCATACTTAGAAGCACTGGCAGAGGCCTACAAAAACGCAAACAGTTGGGACACACGTCGGCAGGTACTTTCAACCATGGCTGGAGTGGCAAGTTTCACTGCCATTTCCGAGTTTATACCTGGCTTGACGCAATACCGGTACACCATGGCAAATCTTCACTGTGTGCGGTATGGCCGCAGTGTTCCAGTGCCATCCGAGAGTGCGCCACGAATTAGAATAGACCTCAGCCAGTTGGATCATTTCCTTGGCTTTATTACCAGCCCTCACCTGGTGCAAGATCTGCCATTTGGGGAGAAACAGTTACAGCTCTTGTCGGGACAGATCATTACTGTACCAAACGTCATCCGTACAGTGATTCCGGAACGGATTGTAACACAGTACATTCGCTATTGTCAAGAGTATAATTTTAAGCCACTAAGTCGCAGTATAATGCTAAGAATTCTGACGGAGTGTAGCGCATCCGTTCGTAAGTCCCTCCAAGGGCTGGATTACTTCGCAGCTGAAGGAGCACGTGCATTCGATGACCTGAGGTCAATTGTTGAACAAATTTCTCTTGTGAGAGCTGATGGAGCTGAATGGGCAGCAGTTACTCAATATTCCCTTAAAGCAGGAAAGCTGTACTTAAAAGGAGACTATAAGGTATTTATACCCTTTTTGTCACTTAGTACTACGTCTACTTCTATGTTAACTAAACAAGCAACGTTTGAAGAGGTAATGCTACATTTTTTTGCCGGCTAGGTGGTTACAGATTACTCATTTTCCTTACTGTGTTACTCTAAATAGCAATTAGTAGGACTATTCAGGTAAAAGGAGAGTAAAACTGGATAAAAGGATAGTAAACAAACATAACACAAACATTTTACAGGGCAATGAATTGTTTTCACATCTCTCGAAAGTTAAATAAATCGTACGATTTTCCGCCACAAATTATGGCAAAGTTTTATTTCCGAAAGCTATCCGTCAAGTTAACCTTGCTTTATTATCCAACCAAGACCACGACAACAATATTACCTTTGATAATAACTAAAGTGAAAATGTGTCTTTTATCAAAACTAGGTGCACATCAATTGCCGGTCTGTTGTGGCTGATCGTTGCAGTGTACACGCCCTGAGTGACACAACACACAGCAGCTTCAAACAACAATGCAATCACCAGCACAAAGAGCTGTGTGATCAGTGTCAAGCCCTAAGTGAGGTCCTCCAAGACATCGGCCAAGCAGTGCAGGAAGCAGAATTCCATTCCGAAGATGAAAGAGACGAGGGGTTATACCTCTATGGCTCAGCAAAACAGGCCATCCAGGTGTGGAAGAGTCACCAGTTGAGGACAGTGTGGCAGGATCAGTTGCGACTAGACGTCTTGGACCACCTGAATCCCGAAACTGTTCTCATTGTCAACGACTGGGCCATGAAATTCCTCCCTCAGTCTTACCGAGAGTCACAACAAGATTACTTCGGGAAGAGAGGAATTCCATGGCACATTGCTGTGGTGTTCCGGCGAGTGAGTGGCGCACTTCAGTCACAAGCGTTTGTCAGTATCATTCAGTCCTGCAGTCAGGATAGCTCGGCTGTTGTTTTGATTATGCAACACGTCTTAAAATCCCTCAAATCCGAGCACCCGGAAATAACCAAAGCATTCTTCCGCCAGGACAACGCCGGTTGTTATCACAGCGCTAACACCATCCTTGCGTGTCCATTCATCGAGCAGTCTACCGGCATTAAAGTGGCGCGACTAGACTTCAGTGATCCCCAGGGTGGTAAGGGTCCGGCTGATAGGATGGCAGCAACATTGAAGTCGCACATACGCATCTATATGAACGAGGGACACAATGTCACAACTGCAGAGGAGATGAAGGAGGCGTTGCTGTCCCATGGAGGAGTAGAAGGCGTCCGAGTGGCTGTCTTGCCAGTCGATACTGTACGGGAAATACCACAACAGCAGAAAATCGCAGGAATCAGCAAACTCAACAGCTTTGAGTTCAGCGATGGAAACCTCCTGGCCTGGCGAGCGTATGGTATTGGTCCAGGAAAGCGTATTGATTTGAGAAAAGATACAGGTAATAATGTCAACGATAGATTATTGCCCGTTGTTTTTCTATACGACATCCATTTTAAGATAATAAATGGGGAAGACATGAGGGGTGGTCGTTGCAATCCTAACTGACTACATTGTAACACTGCAATTCCGAATCTAAACTCCCAATGGCTACATGTATAACATCAAAACGTTCTGATTCGTTTCCCACAATAGGCTATCAGCCAGTGTTATAACTCATGGATTAATTACTGAGCGCTTTTCTGGGATATTTCACGTGATATAAAATCGAAAGAATTATTAACGAAAGAAACACATTTTAGAGTGTTGCTCATCGGCTTGTATCAGATCTGGAAGTCTTTCTGTTTTGCTTTGGTTTTGCCTTTTTAATTTCCACTAAAATTAATCTAAATTAATAAATAAGCCCCTTTCTTAAATCCTACTTAGTCGGGGATATCTCTCAGCTCGGACAATTGTTGTAAAGCAATGTAAGCAATGCTATACACATGGACCCTCCTAAACGGGTCACGAGATCGCCATTTTCAATCCCGGCTATGGTCTATGCCAATATTCGACAGGTTCTTCCCAAACTCGATGAACTGCAAGCAATTGCTGATAATAACGATGCATCATTTGTATGTTTAACGGAGACTTGGCTAAATGCTGACATTTTGGACTCGGCTTGTGCGTTATCAGGATATACCTGTTTTCGTAAGGACCGATGCTTCGCCAACTGCGGTGGAGTCTGTATCTACATGAAGTCAACGCATCAATGCCATCTACTACCTGACTTTGATGATCCTCAAATTGAGTCGATTTGGGTCAAAGTACGGCCACACCGTTTGCCTAGAGGAACCTCAGCTCTGCTCATTGGAACTGTTTATCACCCTCCGAGCAGCTCTGCCGAACAAAATCCGCTACTGATTTCGCACATTCAGAAGAATATTGAGGCCTTTCTTAATAGCTGCCCTGATGGTTTAGCCATAGTGATTGGCGATTTCAATCCTCCATCGACACGAATTAAGTCTGCTGATGTTACCATGGCAACTGGCTTGAGACAGATAGTCAGATTTCCCACACGGAATGATGCCACTCTTGACTGGTGCTTTACCAACAAGCCCAATCTCCTGTCTAATCCAGTACAACTTCCTAAGATTGGAACCAGTGATCACAATGCGATCATGATCAGCCCTATGAACAACATTCATACCTCCAACAAAATGAGACCAAAAAGTATTCTGGTACGAGACATCAGGAGAAGTCGGCTAAGAGAGTTTGGGGCCTGGGTCACATCAATGGATTGGTCGATCATCAAACAGATCCCCAGTGTCCAAGAGAAAGTTGATCTCCTGTACAGCTGTCTAACGTTCGCTGTGAATTTATTTCTCCCTTTGCGTAATGTGAAGGTGTCGTCAACTGACAAGCCGTGGATCTCGGCTGGTTTGAAGATCCTCATAGCGAAGCGTCAGAAAGCCCTGGCCATACACGGAAAATCCTCTCAGGTCTATAAGGCGCTGAGAAATAGGGTACAGAGAGAGTGCTCCATTTGTAAAAAAAAGTTTTATAACAACAAGGTCTCAAGCCTCCAACAATCTAACAGTGCACGCTGGTGGAAAGATATCAAAGAATTGGGAGGTCTCACTTACTCTGGTGATTGGACTAGTCATCTGATCAGTGGTGAGATCACTGACGATGCCTCTCTCGCACAGTCGTTTAATGAGTTCCTTGGCGGACTTACAAGCCATTTCAAGCCTTTGCAACCTCTGCCTGGTTTGATGGGCCCTGTGCCTGAGCATCTCTATGTCTCTGACTACAAAGTCTATAAGACTCTTTGCGCTTTGAAGACAAAGAAATCACCTGGACCGGACGAAATCCCTATTGTTGTATGGAAAGAATTCGCCTTTGAGCTTTCCCCAGTCTTGGCGGATATCTACAACTCGTCACTAGAACAAGGTTATTTCCCAACGCAACTAAAGCAAGCCATAGTGGCCCCAGTCCCAAAGCTCCGACCTCCTAAGTCCATTGAAAATGACTTGAGACCCATCTCACTGACCTCTCCGATAGCCAAAGTACTTGAAGGTTTTGCCGCCGATTCTCTGATTACCGGTGTGTTTAACAAATTGGATAATAAGCAATTTGCTCTCTCTGGTCGCTCGACAACCCAGGCTCTTATCTTCTTTATGCACACTATTTTAGAAACACTGGATACTTGTGGCAGATACATTAGAATTTTCTTCTCAGACTTCAGTAAAGGCTTCGACCTTGTGGACCACAATGTACTGTTAAGTGAACTAAATAATTTAGATGTTGACCCCCATCTTGTTAGGTGGATTGCTTCTTTCTTAACAAATAGGAGTCAGCTGGTTAGGATTGGGAATTCCTTATCTCCCCCTGTTGGGCTCAATGGTGGGACACCTCAGGGTACCAAACTCGCCCCCCTGCTCTTCTGCATTCTCGTAAATGGGATGGCAGCTAAGTGTAAGAGCAGAGTCAAGTATGTAGACGATGCTACTGCCATGGAAATCGTCCCTAGGTGCTCGCCATCTTACCTACCATTTACAGTATCTGATATCTATACATATGCTTCATTAAGAGGCATGAAACTTAATTCTAAGAAATGCAAAGAAATGATCATTAACTTTATGCAGTATAGCCCATTCCCCCCTGGCCCCCTTACCGTTGCGAGTTCTGTCATTGAAAGGGTTGTAACCTATAAGCTGTTAGGTGTCTATATCTCTGAAGATCTTTCATGGAACGTACACATAGAGTATATAGTCAAAAAGGCCAATAAGCGTTTGTACGCACTGCGCGCGCTTAAGAAAAGTGGCCTCACTATCAAGCAGCTAGTGCAAGTGTACTGTAGCATTGTACGATCTGTACTAGAATATGCCTGCCCTGTGTGGGCAGCTCTGCCAAAGTACTTAGATGACGCTATAGAATCTGTACAAAAAAGGGCCCTACGCATCATTCTGCCGAATTGTCACTATGACGAAGCCCTAATTCAATCTGACATCACTGCCCTTTCCCAGAGAAGGGAAGAAGCTTGCATAAATTTTATCAAGCGTGATTGCCTGTCGTCTCCTGTCCTTAAGCCATTAATTCCTCGCGTGTCAATTGACAGGCCGTACTGCCTCCGATCAGGCGAACGTGTTCCGGTGCGCTTTGTCCCCAAGACAAAGCGGTTCGCAGATTTCTGCACCATTAAGTATCAAGACCAGTTGTAATCCTTTTCTCTGTTATGTTTTCTCTGTTATTTGTGCTTTAATCATATTTATATCATTATTTATCTGACTGTCTTTATACCGTAGTGTCTTGTACTATTGTCACTGACCATCCTTGTAATTCAGCCTTTTAGGCTGCGAGAGGGATATCAATAAACTATTATTATTATTATTATTATTAAAGATCTCAAATCTAGACACATGGTTTTCCGAGTTTTCGACCCGTTATTCAAACGTGGTAATAATTATTTCATTCTTCGCATCTTTAGTTAGACTGACACATCGAGAAATGAATCTTCCCGAGGCCTTTTCTTGTGTTTATTTTCTAACAGATATTAACGGCTTCAACTGGCTGTCCGCTCCGTTTTCGGAAGGTGATTTCAAATGCGTGACCGTAAGGTACATCAAGTCAGCCAGTGCCAGCTCAACTCTGACTGATGCGCCTCAAGTTCTCGCAACCTCTGCCTCGAGTACGGCTATGTACTCATGCCTTCAGGAGGGCTGCGTTCGCGTCTTTCAACGACCATCCGCACTCAAGAAACACCTGTCCATAGAGGCATTCCATGATGGATCTTGCCAAACTGAAGTATGCCTCCCAACTTCAGGAGAGTGCCGGCCTTACTCCATCTGTCCAACTCCCTACGGTTGATGGTTCTTCCAGCTGCCACCAACCAAGCAAGGAGGGCTGGGCATTGAAAGAAATGAAGAGGGCCAAAAGGTTTAACACAAATCAAAAGTCTTACCTTGAAGTGAAATTTAACATCGGCCAGGCCACCGGGAGAAAGCTGGACCCGGACGCAGTAGCCAAAGAAATGCGGCAAGCGCGTGGCCCAGATGGAGATAGGCTGTTCATTGCCACGGAGTATCTGTCTCCCCAGCAAGTTTCATCTTATTTTTCACATTTATCAGCGAAACTGCCACAACAAGTGCAGGTGACGGAGCAAGATGTGCTTGCAGCAGAGGAACAATTGTATTTTTCTACGGCAAGAGACTCTGTGCTTCCGTCCCTTCACATCAGGCACCCTATTGTTGTAGACCAGTGCGCTTTTAGTCCCGAGGGGGGGGGGATACGGGATAGGGTGGGGACTTTGATCGGAAACGCAAATTTTGTGTCAAACCTCCCCAGCCTTGGGAAAAAGTTTGAAGTTCAAAGTTCCCTACTGTAGGGATTGAGATCCAAGAGGTTGACCTGTTAAATGCTTAAAAAATAGAAACACTCCTTTAAAGTCTTTTAACGACGTGAATGAAAGAACAAACCGATGGTTTATAGTAACGATAGATTGAGCAAATTTCATTACCTTTCTTTCCTCTATCTTGTTTGTGCTCAGGGATCTCTGAGTATTTTCATGATGGCAAGTCACTCATATCTAGGTTCTGCTCTGTCGGTTTTCAAGAGGGCAGCATCGCAGTGTGTATTTTACCATGGCAAAGTCCAAGCTTAGGAAAAGGTCTTTGATGAATATTATGTCAGTTTACAAGTTGGATCAAACTTCCCCACCCTGGAGCCAACATTCTCTTCAAAGTTGGTCAAAATTCCCCACCCAGGACAGAAAATCTCCATCAAAGTCCCCACCTCATCCCATATTCCCCCTCCCCCCTCAGGACTAACATTGATTAATGCATTACAAGCCGGATTAGCGATCTCGATGTAACATACATTGGCATTCAACAACTGATTATTACGGATCTCTTCCTAGCTTTGGTTCCTTCGCTGCATGAGCATCCATACATGACAAGGTAAAATATCTATTTTAGTCTTTTCTATTTCAGCGATTCGACTTGAACTCTATTGCAAAATTTAAATGACTACAATCGATATCGGTTATCTGAGAGCCGTTGTTTACGTAAATCTCTTGGTCAACGTCACGCAATTAAATATCCTTTTTGATGTAAATCACAGGAATGTTTCTGCACCCTAAGACGGTAGCTAAGTAGGAATGCAACATATCACAACATCATAACTTTAAAAAGGTGTTAGATGGTGAAAGCGAAGCAGTATAGAACAAGCGAAAGGTCACTTGGACTGAATGGTCGTGCCGACCAGCATCGAGTTACATGTTAATTCTTCGCCACCTACTTTGACCTTGTCAACTGAAATGTTGAAGGTTATTGCTCTCAGACAGATTGAAATGACAGATTGTATGTACCAGTGGGCTTTTTGTGGTGTGGAAGTTAGCTAAAATTTGCTCATTCGCTGAAGCATTTGAGCTGGGGTATTTGTAGCAGTTAAAAACGGTTATATACCAGCGGATTTACCAAAATAAATTTGTGCTTTGGAAAGAACAATGGATATGTTATGTTCTGGCCAAATTGCATTGATAGATGTCCCTGCGTTGATCTACACAAGCGATACCAAAATGCATCATTTTACACTATTTTTGGCAGCGATGGCGTTTTTCAAACTTTCCTCGATTTTAGAAAAAATAGAGCGCTTCACGATCTTTGAACACTATTTTCGAAAATAACTCACCATAGGTGTTATTTAGGCAAAATATGAAGAATTTCGAAATTTCACGAGTGACGCCGGATTCTCGATATTTACAGAAATTGGCTCTTAAGAACCTTGGTAGCCTAAATTTGCTTTCAGTACCATTTTTATAAGAATCTATTTAGGCTAAATTAGAAAATTCTGGTTCTTATACGTGGGCTATTACTGTATTACACATTCTAAAAACTAAGAGGTGAAATTTAAACGTGGCCCAAAGCTAACCTAATCAAATTAAATCAAATACTTGTCTCTTACAAGTCACCCCTGCTTTGAGATTGACACTAAAAATAAAGAAGTAAAATTGAAATACAATCCAAAGCTAACCTAATTAAATTACATACTTGTCACTCACAAGCTACATCTGATTTGCATCTGATGCATGATGTTCGATGGAACACCATTCCAGTCTGGTATGTATAGATTATAAAAAGAAAAGCTGAAGGCCATATATATATTTAACCAGGCCAAGCCTAGAATCGGAGTTGCACACTCTCACCGAGCAACTTCGGATGGCTTTATTTGGGCTAGTTTAATTTGTGTCCAAAACAATTGAGCAGCAGTAGGGAAAACGAAGAGTTTTCGATAGCAAACGTTTGCAAAAAAAAATACAGACATTCGTGAGTCCTAACTACTTTCAGATGAAAGCGTAACGGAATTCAAAGCGGATTAAAAAAAAAACACTACAAGCGAACAAAGTACGATGCGAGTGTTTTGCTGGAAGGAGAAGGTGGAGAAATTAAACAACACTAGCTTGTAATCATAATAGCTTGTACTGATTAGTCTAGAAAAATCGGTATTTATTTTGACATAAATGCCCGTAGAAAAGACAATAAAGGGTAAAAACTGATTGTTAAGAGCAGTCAACAGGAATTGACTGCGGTTCAGAAACAAGAGGAACAAACACAAGTATTACAAGAAAACAAAGCACAATACGAATAATATTTCTTCGAAGATTCTTGGAGAAGGTGGAGAAATTAGACAAGTAACAAAAATTGCTTAGCAATTTTGACATAAATGTCCGTAGAAAAGACAAAATACATGTAGAGGTCCACACCTGATCGTTTAGAGCAGTCAACAGGAATCGCTGAGGCAGCAATCACTCACAACGCGACAGAGCTGAATAATAGCGCCATTTCCCACAAAATCTTTCCTTGGCTGACACAAAATGCTAAAGAGCTTTTATAGTTTTACTGGTACTTCCCATGTCTTCCGAAGAACCTTCTTCAATTAATGATTTTCAGTGGCAAAGCGTCATCCAGTTAACGAAGAAAGCACTTGCCAAACCACACCAGCATTTCTCTCGCAGACCCGTCCAATATAAAATTTATCAAAGCCAGCCCAGCCAGTCAACCCATTTCGGTGTTTTTAACATCCAAACGCTGATTCTTACCGGTCCAAACAAATTAAGACGACATGTTTATAGACGGTGAAACTTAATATTGTTGTTTACAGGCCGCTTTCGACGAAGATCTCTAAAACGTTTTTCAAATTTTGACAACTTTATGTCAGATTTTGAGACGTGCACATGCACATGCACATGCATTTGATCGGCTTTTTTTTACTCGAGCTTTAATGCTTAATTTTATGAGGACTCATTGTGATTACGTGTTAGTAAGATAAGGGCAAAAGTTTCTTATCACTGTTGAGGTAGCAATGTCGAAAAACAGTCAGCCAAGCCCAGTAAAAACACTCGTTCGCTTGCAAAGAAAACAACGTAACAAAAAAAACAAACTATTCAACTACTTCTTTGCGTCCAAAACGAGTACAGATGTTTGTTATTTATAATCATTCGAGAGAAAAAGACAAGTTTCATTCCTGAACAAAAGTAACAACGATTAAACCAAATGTTAAGCTTCTATTTATTGAATTTACCTCACTGTCCTGTGCTGTGTTGTAGAGGTTTCTACCACTTGAAAATACGTAAGCTTCAGTAAAGTAAAAACAAGCATCCGCAAAAATAGCAAACGGTTTGTCCAAAGAGCTTTTTCCGCAGAGTTTGAGCTACTCGTTCCTCCCATTAACACAGGTGAACTGTTAGGTGACCTTTCTTAGTGAGATGCAAGATGCCGCCGTAAGGTGAAAGCCGTTGAAGCATTGAATTCTACTGTTTTCAACCGCACAATCGATCCAAGTTTGAAGCTTTTCTTAAGAAAAATCGCTCTTCCCTTCATCACTGGAAAATTCACGTTCCCGGAGTATCTTTTGACAAGTTCTTGATTTTTATGCTTTTTACGAGAATTTAAAGACAAAGTTCGATTGAAGACGAGGTTGTTTTGCTCAAAATGAAAACAACCAAGTGAATGTGAAATTACGAGCCGCAGAAAGCGCGCGAAAAATTAAGCCTCGATTTGGTATGGGTATCCCACACCTGGCCTGAGCCTGCGATCAAATCGAAAGTAAGTACCTGGTCAGCGGTCAACTTGAAAAAAAGAGCTGACCTCGATGAGGTCTCAACTTGAGCCTGCGATATGGTCACGTGACACTGGTCAGCGGATACCTTGTTTTGACAGGTGTGAATTGGCTATAAGATGGATGTCCAGTATCAAAGAGATGTACGCTGGGTGTAAAATGTAAACTAGCTGGTCAGCTGCTGGGCCAGGTGGAGTATGGGCGCCATGTTGGATTATTATGATTATTATTAGGATATTATTAGTTATTGGGCAACACCACCGTCGTTGTAGTCGTCATCGTCGTGTGCGCCCACGAGCAAGTACCGCTAGCCATTTTTACCAAGAGAAAAGCAGTTGACGGGTTTCTATAGGTACGGTGCTCCGCTTCGTGGCCCTTCGGGCCGCTGGAGCTCTGCTATAACACAGATTAGAGAAAAGATGCTAAAAACAGCTTTGAAAAATACTTCTTTAAGCTCATGAATAACTCAGTTTTTGGCAAAACAATGGAAAATATAAGAAAGCTTGTTGACGTGAGGCTTGTCACAAACAAAGAAAAATTAATAAAGCGGCTGGTATACCGATTATAAGCTTTATTGGGCCCTGAAGAAATATGTATTCTTATGTTAAATACAATATGATAAATAATAAAACAGCAAAAGGAATTAAAAAGGTTGTAATAAAAATAATATAAAACATGAAAACTATGAAGATGTATTACTAAATAACAACCAAATATACCACAAAATGGAAACTATCAGAAGAGGGCGTGGTTTGATTTCAATAAAGCTTCTCTCTGTGCCAAAACTTTGGTCTCCATGTCATTTATTATGTAGTTAAACATACTGTTTTCTTTTGGGAGGGAAATTGGCTTGTTTTAGATCAAATATACACTCAAAGGCATCATACTGTTTGCTGCTCTTTATTGAATAATAAAATTTCACTGCAGTTATTTGAGTTTTGTACAAAAGCTGTTTTTAAACGAAAATGACGTGTTTCAGATTTGAAATAAGCCCCCCCTCTAATAAGCCCCCCGTTAATGACGCCTGAAATTAAATAAGACCCCCAGGGGCTTAATAGAGTTTTTACGGTATTAACACCAACAAATTGTATTTTGGGTGTTTACTTCTACTGTCATGACCTGTATTAGTATGCACATGACAACTAAAAATTTAGATCATCAGTCTTGAAGCTTATTGTTTATACAGTCTTCAATGCTAATTAACTGAAAGGTGTAGACATGCATTTTACATTCAGGATCTAGTAAGAACACCCACCCCTGCCTCCATCCTCCCAAATGAAATGCAGTAAGATTTAATGTGGAAAAAAGTCTGACCATAGTTTCAAATGGACACCGTATTTTCATTCTGGCAGACTCCTCTTGGAGTACTCTTGAGATGATCCTTGGATGATCCTTGGAAACTCGTCTTACGTTTATGACCTAGTATTTAAGGGCACCTCTATCAGTCTCAAAGAACACTTAAAGATTCTTGGAGTACACTTGGACAATCAATTGTCTTTCAAGGAACATATAAATATATTGCTAAAGAAAGCATACGCTAAGATAACTGTGCTTCGACACCTTAAACGCTTTGTTCCAGTAAATATTTTATTGGTCCTTTATAAGAGCTTTGTATTGTCGCATTTTGAATATTGTAATTCACTACTTATTGGCATTAACAAGACACTTAAAAAGAAATTAGAAGATGCTAATCATTACGGTTTACGAACAATAATGGATATGGGAAAAAATTTTGATTATGAGTCTCTCCTTAAAATTGCGAACATGAATTCTCTTGAACATAGACGCATCGTACAATTGCTGACAATTTTCTTTAAATGTTTTACGAAGGATGGTCCTCGCTATATAGTCAATTTATTTAAACCTCGTATCACTCCTTACAATCTTAGAAATAGTCGGGTAAACGTGGAACAAAGCCCTTATAATAGCAAATTCCTCCATGGCTCGTTTTCTTTTATTATATCCCGTATATGGAACCGACTACCAGCATCCGTAAAGACGGCACAGAATGTTGCATCTTTCCGTAGCCTTTTAAAGAAACAAAATTTTGTTGGATGTCAATGCAATAACTGGATTTGATATTTTTTCTCAATTAATTAAATAATTATGTATTTTCTTTCCCTTTTTTTAGTATTTGAAACATAGTTTAGGGATTTTTCTATTTGTATTTTTTAATTAGCCTTCCGTTTTTATCTATTTTATCTATACTTCAATATGCGGCAACCCATTTTAGATTTTAAGCCTTCTTAATTCATAGTTTTTTAATTGTCAAACACTTTTAACATGAGCCTCCGGCTCGGGAGACTGGGTAACCACTCCCTGTGTATTTGACATTAAATAAATTATCTTTTATCTATCTATAAAAACATAAATAGACATGCTGGCAATCCTACTGAGATGTCATGGATACCTCCCACGGAGATGTGGTGGTCAGATTGACAGGCAGATCTTCAATGGTAACCAGTTGACTGTAGAGAGGGTTGTGAATGTGATTGCCTCTGTTGCCAATGGGTGCACCCTTAAGCTCGACTTGACAAGAACCTCAAAATTGGAGACTGGCATGCTGGTGTGAAACTCTCGATAATAACCTTATATGGCAATTGACTTTCAGTTAATTAATACAAGTGTCAATACTAAAAAGTTATTATTGTGATGAATGTTTAATCGTCTTACCTTGATGATAATGTCAACGAAATCCCATTGAAACATTTTATTTGGTGAGTCAAAGTAAAAAATGTAAAAAAAAAAAAAACATAAGCAAGGCACAATGTCAAACACAGAACCCCCAGGTTCCTCACACATTGGGTTTGTTACCTGCACCTCACCTTGGCGAAAGGCTATAGATACTATTTATTAAAAGGCTAATAACCTCATATGACTCCACTGGAAGCTGTGATCTACAATATTGGGCCAGTGTTATTTATTATTATCCTAATAATATTGCACGTGTTGTGACTAAAAGCTATGTCAAGAATAACAGTTAATAATTACTGTTATCTTTTGTTAGCTGATCTTCAAAAGATTCTTCTTAGCAGAGTGATGGTGACTTGAGTACACTGTATGCTAACAGGACCACCATAAACCGCAAAAACGTCACTGCTCATCCTCCTAAAGCACACTGCGCAGACAGAGACTTCTTCCTGCTTGTGATTCAGTCTAGGGTAATAGGTGCAGCAATGGAGATAATGGGAATACCGTCAAAGTCCAGTCCACCAACAAAATGCCCTATCCCTTAAGAGAAAATCCCAGCAATGGTCCTACATCTGGCGGCAAGTCAAAAAAAAAAAAACGTTTTGCTTAGATTTTGCTTATTGTCCCAAGTTATGTTACCTATTAAGTAACATACATCAAGGTACATTTTATTTCTGAAAATGTCTTTTTTTATTTTCGAGATATGGAATGTACAGTCAAAATACCTCCAATGTGCTAATTTGGAAGGTCATGATTAAAACCACTTTCTTGACCTACTGTGACAAAACTAAACAAGCTACAGTATCAGTTACATGTCAGTGTTGATGTCCGATGTACACTTGTTCATAATTATCATTATCCTTGAATTTGCTTTCCCTTCAAAATTTTAATGGATTTTTGTATGGACCCTACCATTTTCTCATGAGGAAAGTGACCTAGTAAAAAAAATTTAAGTATGTGCGATGCGATGGAATTTCTTCAGTGTTTATTATACATAGCTAGAGGTAACCATCATCGAGACTGTGTGAAAAGTTTTGCTTGTGTAAATGAGTTGTGATGCATATTTTAGATTTACACAGTTTATGACTAACTACAATGTAGTCCTAGTTCTGCACTCATCAAGGCCAATTATTTTTCTTTGGTCTCCGTTTCAACATTTTAATTGAGCAGGCTCTCAGTTATATTTCTAGCCAAGAAAAAGTAACTTCAATGCTCCAACATTATATATTGTGTAATGTTTTCTACTTTTCGGGACTTTTTTTGTATAAGTGATGAATTGGACATGATGCAGTCGATGGTGGGCAACTGGATCTTTGATTGACAAAAAATAGTGAATACCTATATTTATACGCCGTACCAGATAGTTTAACTGACTAGTTGTTCATCACAGTTATGCAGATTTGCTGTCTTTTAAGTCCACTGTTGAAGGACAGTGCACCTTTGACCTTTAATTGTCTTTAATTGTCACATGAAATAGCCAAAAGGTAAAATCGCTGTTTAATGAGTCTTTAATGTGCCTTTTATTGGACTTTCATACCTCCAAACTTTAAGTCTTATTTAGGAGGTCTTTTTTTCCTCCCAAAACTGTCACTTAGATTTTAACATCTTTAATTTCCAAATAAGGCAAACTTAAAGTTTCATAATATCTTTAAATATCTTTAATTGGAAATTAATGTTCATAAAGGTAACTTGATCTTTAGGTAATCTTGAATCAACCTTTAGTCAACTTTTCACGTCAAGGGTCTAATTACGCTTACTCATCGATCGGATGACAAGGACCAAGTGCCACAGCCGTACCTAGTTCTTATTATATTGGTAGAAGACAGAGAAATTGCCATCAGCGCGTAGCTCAGCAGCTATTTTCCTTTGACGTCTCCCTTTTTAACATTAATTCGAAGCCATATATAGAAACCATGGAAAGCAGCAATGAAGCTAAAGGATATGTCTATTGCGCTCATTGTGATGTGGTATCACGGTCAACTTTTCAAAGACACGAAAGGAAAAGATATTCGGCAACCTCTGGCAGTGAGATTAGACAATCAGAAGCAACCCTGCGCAGTTCAGATTCAGAAACATCAAGTACACCCGATGATGAAGGTGAGTCAGTTATTTGTTCATTTACAGTCAGGTAAGTGAGGACAGTAACAAACATTCAATTTACTAATGCGTTCAGAATGTGTCCCCGAAGAACCCCCAGCTGTTGTCCAAGAAGAAACGTCCGGAGATGCAATTCCAGAGGCTGAACAGGTGATGAATTTAACTACTGAGTCGAGCTCACGGTTAATAACGATACGAAAGTTACAAAAATATGGTATGCATGTGAACATGTCGTGATATGTGGAATCGTGCGCCAGCCATTGCGCTGCATAATTATTATTTAGATTACTCCTAAAGAAATCAAAGCTAGTGTTCTGCCGTATTAAGAATAAACCAAAGGCCGGTAGGCTGAGGTTACAACGCAATGAACGTGTTGCGTTCAAAAGCCAACAAATACAGTTTCGATTATAGACTGACTTTTGCGGTCGTTTCAGGGGGAAACGACTCCCCGCTAACTATTTTTGCGGAAATCATGTAACAAAAGGAAGGTGATTGCCTTTTCTGACTTGAATATCTCCTTTCAGAAGTACTTGGGATAACAGGAAGCGGCTCAAAGTACGAAAAAGAAAATAAATTTCAATCGGTTTTAGCTGACAAGGTCTTGAAAAATTAAACCACTTGTATCAACATCTCTCTTCAAGGTCTCTTGCAACTGAAGGAAAATCAGTTGAATCAAGTGAAATCTAACTGATAACATTGTGAACATGTACTAGCCACTTAAAGTGAACTGGCTGCAACAGTTCCGAACAGGCACTAGGAGTGATTTTCTTCATAATCGGAAAGTTTTTATTTCAATTTCATTATGTGAGGTAATGTTGCAATGCCTGATTTTCCGTGATTTACAGGGGTTTGATCTGATCACTACTTTCCTAATTTTGCACTCCTTAAGTCAATGGATGAAGCCGCAAGCGACGAAGCTTTGCACTCTGAAACGGACAGTGATAATGACAGCGGTGACAGGGCCAAGCGCAAAAGTGTCAGTGATGAGTCAACCAGCTCCGAGTCAGAGTCAGAAGAAGTCTGGAGCGGGGTGTTACCTGAGGTGTTGTCCAGA
>JAEMWC010000851.1:65000-72500 GCA_016490735.1 Pachyseris speciosa | reverse complement strand
AATGGCACAGAAACTTTAAGATCTGGCAAAATGCCCTCACTCGCAAACTGTACCAAACATTAAGATCTCACATTAACGAGCAACGCCAAAAATCCCAAACTCCATTTTCAGGCAAGAATGTAAAGCCAAATTACATCACTGTAAAATTTGTAGCTTGAACATGGTCACTCAAAAAGGGATTCAAGAAACGCCCACAGTAGTTCTGGTAAGATGCCCAGCTGTAACTCACAAACTGTAAAAGACAGTCTTTACTACCCCATACAATTTAAGAAAAGCCTGAGACTAACTAATTTCACTAATCATCAATCATGAAAAATTTGTATGAAAGGTCAAATTTGTTAAGAAATCAACAGTTTTAATGTAGTCACTCAAAATGGCACAGAAACTTTAAGATCTGGCAAAATGCCCTCACTCGCAAACTGTACCAAATATTAAGATCTCACATTAAAAAAGCTAGGCCAAAAATCCCAAACTCTATTTTCAGGCTGAATGCAAGCCACATTCCATCACTGCAAAATTTGTAGCTCAGCCCAGCTGCAACTCGCAGACTGTAAAAGACAGTCTTTACTACCCCATACAATTTAAGAAAAGTCTGAGACTAGCTAATTACACTGATCATCAATCATGAACTTGTAATTCGTATGAAAGGTCAAATTTGTTATTAAAGGAATCAACAGTTTTAATGTAGTCACTCAAAATGGCACAGAAACTTTAAGATCTGGCAAAATGCCCTCACTCGCAAACTGTACCAAACATTAAGATCTCACATTAAAAGAGCTGGTCCAAAAATCCCAAACTCCATTTTCAGGCAAGAATTTAAAGCCAAATTACATCACTGCAAAATTTGTAGCTTGAACATGGTCACTCAAAAAGGGAAAGAAACGCCCACAGTAGTTCTGGCAAGATGCCCAGCTGTAACTCACAAACTGTAAAAGACAGTCTTTACTATCCCATACAATTTAAGAAAAGTCTAGCTAATTCCACTGATCATCAATCATGAACAATTCGTATGAAAGGTCAAATTTGTTAAGAAATCAACAGTCTTAATGTAGTCACTCAAAATGGCACAGAAACTTTAAGATCTGGCAAAATGCCCTCACTCGCAAACTGTACCAAATATTAAGATCTCACATTAAGGTGGTACCGGAGGAAAGTATGACTATTTCCGATCGGCTTGATTTTTTTATTGCTCAAACATGAGGTTAAAATAAGTCTGCATGACAAAATGCAGGTTGAAAGAACGAAAATCTTACGAGATATAAGAAATCAAAGTTTAGTTTCTAAGGCCGATTTCGCGGGAAAAAATACGACATCATACTGCGCTGGAAACAGGCGTGTATTGTTATGGAACTCCCCACGGACGGTCTCATTGACAGCTTGACGAAATGTAACCATGTTATCTGAGACGAAACGCTCTCTTCAACATGGCAGCAGAACGTGCGGTAGACCAGCTAAACGTGGCATTCAGAGAAAGCGGGTATGAGAATTTCTTTGCTTTATTGAAGCGGCTTTTGTGTTGGTTATATGTTTTTGGTTGAATTGATTGCAAAGTTGGCCTCTGCATTAGTTTTTCAGGCAGTCCTCCCGGTCTGGCCAGACTTGTGAGGCATTTTGAGAAAAAACAAGGAGAGGCGGATGAGGAGGCAAGACGGCGATTTTTTCGCCGTATTTTCGGCATCCTTTGGGTAGGTTCTGTGAGAAACACTTTTATACCTTGATTGCTAACTGAGGAAGAAATCCCTTTAAGCCGCGGCTGCACGAGCGAATTTTTGCTTGCGATGGTGATGAGATTTTCTCTGGAAATTGTCGTGTCGCCGGCGCGCGTTGGTGGCTACACGAGTGACAAAGTCTGTGATTGTCGCGAAAAGTTCAACTCATTGAATTTCTCGCAATTTTTTTTCTGCGATTTTTTAACTGTTGCCATCGCAGCACTCGCGCGAGGGTGGCTACACGTGCGAGTTTTTGCTTAACTCTGTCTTACAATCGGTTATTCACAATCGATTTTTACAATTGGTGATCCACGCGGCGTAATCGCTCGATGACCTTTCAGTTTTATCTAACAATGTGCTGTCCAACAACTCCTTTCGCTAAATACTTCGACAGCGTGGGTGCAAGTTCACAGGCGTTTTCCTTTTGCCCCTTTGTAGTCTGTTTGCATTCGTCTTTTCAATTTATACCAGTTGAATTGACCTACCATCGTTCATCGTCTTCAACTCCGTTTTGTTTTATCTACGGACTGTTGTAATTCAATGTTGCCTTTGTTTTTCTTTTAGTTTGGAAATAAGGTTGGCGAGGGGCATTTCCGAGGCAAAAGCGTCCCCACTTATGTCTATCCCGACTGCCTGAAGGCAGCTATTCGGGAAAGACTAATTGGGGACTTGCGGGACTACCCGAACCCAGAAACAGTTTCGGTAAGTTTCACAAGCCTACGTTCAAGTAAGCTTCTTGATGTTTTCTGGCAGCTAACAAAAGTTAAACATTCTTTGTCACTTGATTCTCGATTGTTTGAAAAATAACTTTTCATGTTTGTGTAGTTCAGAGAATATCCACACACACCCCACAGAGGGTCATTAGAAATTCTTTTTTTTTTTGGGGGGGGGGGGGGGTACAGTATGAAGCTAAACTGGATTTCCAAAGGGGCGGGGCTTGGAGCCAAAAACACCTGCAGTGGGGGTGAATGGATAATTTCTGGAACAACTCATTATTGGACAAGTCTTGATATAACTTGTATTAATTTTACATTTTAGGTCTACAAGGTCACACTTCAAGACCTTCAAAGTGCCAAATGGCCAGGAGACAAGAAATAATCAAAAAGGCCATGAATGAATATTGTTAAGAAAATAATGTCACCGATTTTAACCAGTCAAGTAAAGATTTTTATTACCTATGCTAATAAGTCAAATTGTCAAATAATTAATAAAAATATAAAAGAAAATTACCCTATTTGATTGAAAACTTAATGCAAAATTACACTTTTTTCTTGTTTTTCACCATTCCAGAAAACACATATGAGCAAATACTATAATTTATAAAGAAATGTAAATCTAGATAGAGTATTACTGATTCCCCTCAGAACTCCCTGCCAAGATCACAAAACAATACAATTAAAGACTTCTGAAGAGTATGTGTGCTTCTTCTTTCAAACACAACCTTAAAAAAATTGCCATCTAGTCAGAGCATTTGCAAGGTTATAAACACGTTTCTTGTATAACTGTCTCTAAATCCTTTACAACGTGGCAACAAGAACCTTTGGCCAGCCTCAAAGAATGCTTCGGCCAACACTACATCTTAGGTATTTTAGGCACCCTCTATTGAATGGCACCTGCTAATAACATCAGGGATACATGGCAGCTATACATTTTTATTGAATGGGCAATCTTTATGACTTTTTCTCAAGTGCGTTTTGCTGCCACACCATTTACAACATTTTCCCCCAAGTTCAAGGTTGGCTCCTTCAGGGGCTGGAACAGTGTCAAGGGTAGGAGGGGGTCTTGCTGTTCCTTGAGCAATGGCTGTTTCTGTCAATAGTAAAGCAGCCTCTTCATTGCAAGGGTCATCTTGCTCTTCATCACCATAACTGTGTCGGATTTGGCAGTTCTTCACATATTTCTTTCTAAAATAGAACAAACAGATCAACTTAGCACTCCAAAGAAACAAAGGTAGATTTTGGTTGCAAATTAGGTATGTGTAAAACTTCAATTTACAATACAAACAGAATTTAAAAACAAAGCCATGCTGAAAAGACCTTATTCATTCTATATTCTAAATGCCAATCTTTATATCAGGGAATCTGATCACATGTCTTGATGGAAGTGATGAGCACATGCAAGCATGAACGTGACCAAATCCCCAAAGAGGAATTTTCTTGATAATTGTGGCAAAATCTAAATTAACTGGGCAACAGAAAATAAAAAATGTTCCAAGAAATCGGTGAGGGTAAATGGTGGAACGAGTTTGCGGAATGGCATGTGGCATGACTTGCGGCATGACATAATTATGCGGAATGTAACAAATGCAGAATGACCTGAAGAAATTAATTCAGCTATAAAGAGTTACCATAATTATTCTTTAGCCTATTGCAACCCAGTTGCTGAACTTGGTGACAACAAAATGTTGAAAACAAATTGGTCAGAATTTGACCAAGAAATATTTCAGTTTTGAGAACTGCTCTCCATGGGGCTTGCTCTGCGTGATTAAATTTCTCTCGAGCTTGATTTGACCAGCTGGCGGTCGCCATGAGGAGAAACATTTCAAGATTAAGCACTACTCTCCACTGAGCTTGCTTTGGTATAAACATTACACTTTTAAACCCTTGAGGAGGATTACATGTAGTTTGTTTGTGAATGATAATTGCTGCACATTTGTGGTCCTGGTTTGTGGTATTCACAGTACTCAAGACTGAAATATTTCTCTGTCAAATTCTGACCAATCTGTTTTCAATATTTTGTTGTGACTGAGTTTGGCAATTTGCTTGCGATTATTCACTGTCAGTAAGGCTGTCAGACACAATCAATAATAATTATTGCGAGTTCCAAGATTATTAACTGTAGAATTAGTAACTACAGAAAGGAAAGGGCGCGCTTTCAGTTAATTCATTTCTTTGAGTCAATCTGCATGTATTACATTCTGCATAATTTTGCCATTCTGCAAATCATGCCACATGCCATTCCTCAAACTCATTCCGCTTTTACCCTCACTGCCAAGAAATTGAGGGTTATGCCATAAAGTAAACTGAAATGAATGATAATGAAGGAAAATAACAGAGCAACATTCATTGTGTCAGTAAAATATATAGATTCTCTTTTTATATTAATAATCCACCCCAATGTCAATTATGTACCTGAGTGCTTGCTCCTCTGTTCTGTTGATTTTTGACTTGACCCTGTTTTTTTTTCCCTCTTGACTCTTCTTTCTTTCCAACCGTTTCATTCGGTCTTCATTGTCCAATGTGCACTGTGGAGAAATGTTAAAAGCAAAAGTGAACCATAAATAAAATGAAATAATGATAAAATAATTTGGAAGTGGACAAGAAAGACAACAAATCATTATGACAGATATTCAATATAAGGCACTGATCAAATGATAGATTTAGTACATATATATATATATATATATATATATATATATATATATATATATATATATATATATATATATATATATATATCTATAACATGGACTGAGACCAGGTACAAATGAAGTTTTACTACTACTATTTTTACATACTAAATACAGATAAAGCGATAAGAAAACATACCATTTCTTGGATGCCATCAAGCAATGGCAAGCCCAGTCTGGAATACAATTCCACTATCCAGTGATATCTAGGCCCCTTCTTCCTGAAACACCATGTCATATTGGCCTGGAGTAAGCCCAAGTTTGTTGATGCGTAGTAGTGCTTCTGGTGTAAATTGACATCCTTAGCCCTAAACTTAGTGAGAACACTAAATGTTGACTCAGGCAGGTTTGAGTGCCCCTTACCCAACCCGGGATCGATCACTTTTTCAGCCTCGGCAGCCCTGGAGGAACATTCTATTTCGTAACATAAAGCATGAAACTCACATTTTAAAACATGCGCTGAATGATATGGTTCCCCATCACATTGTAAATCCTCATAAAACCCCTCGACATCACTTGCACATTCGTTGCAGCTGCATTTCTTTAAGGGATGAAATTGGCATGAGCCACCCTCCCATTCATGTATGTCCCGGGAATGATATTTTCCTAGGCATAACATTGTTTCTCTGTATTTATCTGGATCCCTCCCAGCCTGGACTAAAGCGCAATAATGATTGCGCTTTGCAGATTGGATGAAAGCTGCGCTAAGGCAACCACATGACGGCTTGTTTCTTGAGGCAACATAAGTGTGCTTCTTCCCAGTGCAACAACACTTCAACTTCTCCATTTCAGGATAGTCCTTCTTGTGGCTGTCGATGAATGCTCTACTAAAGGAACTTTTGGTTTGAAGTTCTAATAGCTTCTTTCCATGAGCCCTCCCTACATGACCCCCACACAACATTATCTTGGATTCTTGTTCATTTGAGAACGAGTATCTAAAACCTTTTGCTGATGATGAATCAGCGTCCTGCCAGTTTACTTCTACTATGAACCCCTCATCTTTTGCTTTTCCCCATAAAACCTGTGCCAAATTTCCCTCTGCAGCCTTAGATGTACCCTGCCATAACTCATCATTGCAGATTTTATCTGCCCCTCTCATAGATAAATGACCATAATAAAGAAGACCCCCTGTCAAATAATTTTTTATAACAAAGGTGCAATTTTGGCTGAAATGCCCCCTGATCTGCCAGCACCCATCGCATGTTGTAACTCCCCGAGACCAACTCCCCAACTGGCTATCTGGTAAGGCTTTCATATTTTCTTTTTCCTCCTCACACATTTCATCAAGAATATCACGTATATGGGGGAAAGCAAGGTCAATGACCTCCAAAAATGGCTTATCTGACAAAACCCCCAAACCCAAACCCTTTCCCAATGTTTTTCTATAGGAAGCATAGCCATGCCCACTGATGAAAAAAGCTAAGGATAGGGCTAAGGACACCAGATGACGTTTTGAATGCAGAGCAAGCTGACTACTCTGATAGTTCAGGGTCTCCTTCCAACAACCACTGCAGCTGAAGATGAACTTCATAGCTCCTCCAAGTCCTTTTTTCTCACTGGCCACAAGGACAAGTTTTCCTGATACAAAGAAAAAAAAAATGAATGAGTGAATTAGTGATATAACGATGAAAGTGAAGAAAAATAACCTAACTATAAACCCAAAGGGACAAACCAGTAGAAACATTATGGGGTGAGGGTGAGGGCAAAGAACAAGAAATATAACAAGTGGAGCATCCAAAAATGACGATTTACACGTACCTTTACACTTTCCATTTTCTGATGGACATTTGAAGTAACGATTGAAATCTGTGACAAAATTGACAATGCTGGATGTTGTTGCAACAAACAATCCTTCTGCGACATTTATCCTAAATTGAAAAGGACAATAATTACTAGACAGCACCAACCCAAGTTGGCAATTTTTGAGTTATTTTGAGCTTCTTCAACAAAGCGGGGCCATATGCACAGTCTTAACCGTGAAAATGCAACTAAAATTAATCGCCATAAGAAAGACTGTGCACCTAGCCTCACTTGGACAAGAGGCACAAACAACTTGAAAATGGCCTATTTGAATCTCTGAGGGTTGCAAAGGGTCTGTGCGTGGTGTGGGATGAAGGCAAAGAGGAACCAATAGATACGTACATGTATTTGTGAACTTATGAATGAAAATTCTCTTAAAAGTATACGTGATGTGGGAATTCTGTTCAAATTCGTGCGTGAAACGAGATCACGACCCACCCTTTGCAACCCTCATCTCTGCCTAAATTATTTACATAAAGTGAGAAACGACCCACTTTTCAAACAGTTGACAACAAGACAAATTAATACGCTACTGCCTCGGAAATTCATAACTTCTGCTATTCTCAATAACCTTTTGAATAT
>JAEMWC010000851.1:30000-47500 GCA_016490735.1 Pachyseris speciosa | reverse complement strand
TCCTTTCCAGTCCTGACACTAAAGTTTGTCAAGGCAAGTGTTTCAGTTAGAGGTTCTCAATTGGATGCACTGTTCAAGGCTGAGGATGAGGTACAGTTGGAGCCTGGGATTAAAATTATATGTTCAAAATGGTGCTACATTTCAATTGAACATACAAGGTATTTGGTGGCATGGGAATTTAGAGAGGAATCTGCTACAGCCTTACATCAACCAGCTGAAACTGAGAATGAAAATACATCTTCAGATGAAAGTGCCAGTGGAGATGATAGAGACCACACTCTTCCCTTCAAGGTGCTTGGGGTGGCATTTAAACAACGTCAGAGGCACTTGGAAGCCGCTTTCCAAAAATTGGAAAATGGAGAGGAAGTGAGAGTTGATATACAACCAGAACCAGACAGTGACTATGACAGTAATGCAATAGCTGTTTTATTAAACTATGGTACTGGATGGTACACAGTTGGATATATTGCCAAGGAACTGACTAATGAAATCCACCCACTCCTAAAAACTGCGAACATTAAAGTAGCAATAAGTCACATTAGATTCCGATTAACATATTTACTTATTGGCTACTATCTTACTCTAAACATCACTAGGAAGGGTCAGTGGAGTCCTAGAGTTATTTCTGCTTCTAAAACAGTTCATTAAATATTAAAAGATTAGTATATACTAATACAGTGAATAGTTTTTTGCACACGCTCTGATTGGCTACTGAAACATGGAATAGCAATTGCTATTCACCTCCGAGCAAATGCACATGAAAATTTTAGTGATTGACAGAAATAAATTGGTTCAAAATCATCAATTTCACACTATATTATCTCACTGTTTTGTGGTACAATATACTAATAAAACTATTCACCTCAGTGTCAGTGGCTAGCAGTGGGCATTTACCTCGCTCCTTCATGTCTTGGTAAATATTCACCACCAGCCACCTCCATTATGTTGGATTGGTTGTTAGTTATATTTGCTGAACTTATACTAGCATGTACATATAATGGAGACCAAAGGTGGGGATTAAGCAGCATAATTTGTCCTTTTCATCTAAACAGAATCCCCTGCAATTGCCTTTAGTCTAAGTTCAAGTTTCAGTTCTAATTTGACTTACAATTATTTGTTTTCCATGAAAAATAGTATTCATTTTCAGATCTTTTAGACAAACCTGTGGTATGTCAACTATGGAAATCTGCAATGGTCCAGTGAACTGTAGCACTGTGTGCAGGTTACAAATGAATCGTGTGCTTTTTTTTTTTTAGAATAGTATAACACTGTACTTTTGGAACACAATTAAGTTTATTTATAACTGCAGTGTTTTCATTGTATTTAGTTACTTAACAAAACTATCAGAATATACCCTCTGAACAATGTTATGTTGAAGGCCCACTTTCATCATGGATGTTATATGGCCATGTTCTTCTTCAGACATCCAGTGTAGAGACCTCAATTCAGTGGAATATTTAACCCAGTATTGATACACCTTTAAAACTGGATCTTAGCACAACTTTCATGCAGGTTGAAAATAGATCATAAATGCAAGCTAGAGAAATTCATTGAATCACTACAACTGCCAATTTTGAGATGGTCATGAATACAATAAAGCTGAATTCCAGTCCATACTGCGCAGTCTCGAGAGTTTGTTTATGTTTTTTTTGTTTTGCGTCATGTAAGACATTAAAAAATGTAAACATTTAGCAACTACTTACATGAAGTAAATTCAAAGTTTAAAAACAACCGCCATTATGGATACGAAGTGGTGGGAGCATAATATTTCGTTCTTTCTCGTATACCTTCATAAAACAACTTCACAGCTGTAGAAATCAATGAAGCTGTTGGGAAAAGAATTTGAAATGGCTCAGAGATAAGGTATGTGGTTCTTAACGGATACCGGTAACATCGATTCGCATTCCATCGAGTGAGCCGTTTATAATGTTTATAAACATTAGGGTTCTGAGACTGCACAGTACGGACTGGAAATCATCTTTAAAAAGCAGCAAAAGAATAATTTCATTACATCCTGGTAACTCTCACGCTTGAAGGTCCTTACCGCACAGTGTACAACTACATTGTAGGTTAGCAGCTAGAGCCTGTAGGTGGTGGAGGTAATCGTTCAGGGGCCCTATGAAATGTTGCCCTTGCAGTTAGAGAATGCCTCTGTGGCAGTGAAGCTCTATTTGCTACGAAAACCCCTGGATCAGAACGTCTCGATAGTGTGATCCTGTCCAGTCTTTCGGTAGCGCCTGATGGATCATTAAATGGTGGCAGTGGATCGTCAGAGTACCGATGTCTGTGTCCAGTCCAGTAGTAAAATGGCAGGTCTGGATCAATTTTTTTACTAAATTCATTGAGAATCTTGGGTTGCTGTGAGAGAAATGCCTTGTGGTCAAAGACATCCCCAAGCTGGTCATGTAGAAGTGCAATGAACCCTTCCACATCATCAGTGCTGCTTGCACGTGGGTGTTCAGGGGGGAGACCTCGATGTTGGTATTCCTCTCTTTGCAGCTCCAGACTTTCACAGTTCGCAACAAGAGCAACTACAATTTCCCTTGTAAAACCTTGAATTCCTTTAATGGGCCTTAGTATGTCAATAGTGGAATAGTCACTTTCTTGTTGAAACCAGGGCATCCAGTCTTCGAGCAAAAAATTCAGCATGTCCTTGTTGTACTGTGATCTGGTTTCCTCAGAAAGGCCTCTTCCATCTGCGGCTTTATGCCAGTTTCGGACAGTTTCAATGAATTTTGCCTCAGTAGCATGGCCATTTCTTTGCATAAATTCTAGCACACCTCTTGAGAAGATCTCTTCACAATGTAGCACTGACTGTTTCTGCTTACCAGTCAATGCTTCATAGGTTAGACCAGTGGATGGATCGTGAAGGGCATCTCTGAAGTAGCACAGATTTACCCCATGAATCGATCCTGACCGAAGGCACTCTGCGATACGCTTCAACACATGATTATGATCCTCCCGTTCATGTAAGAATTCACCTGTCAAATCGCACAATTCAGGTTGGTACAGATGTTTGCTGAAGTCGACACCATAATCTTGCTTCAGCTGCTTAATTTTGTGGCGAAACAAATAAGTTGCCATCAAGGATTTAAGGCAGTCATTTGTATCATCTTCCCTGCCTGTAAGTGAACATAGTGCATGTACCAAATCAGTATAACTGTGAAATTTATGTCTCCAAAACCAACCCAATGAAACTAAATAGGTAGGTGGCTAGTAAAAATTGCAAAATAAACACCAAAATGTTTTTCTGTAATAATACCAGAACTAGCAATTTCAAAATCCAGTAATACTTTGTGTCTAGAGGACAACATTATTGTTTACAACAAACAAACTTTTAGGCTCAGTGTTGTTCCTTAATTTTTTGGTCGAATTAATACTATGTACATGTAAGTGGCGGCTGTCAGTGGCCATGTGTTTTCTCATTAGCACTCATTCTCGTCCCCAGAGACCGCGCTCCTTTTGGTCAGCACCAAGAATTACGACCTCTGGCCAGCTCCAATGACATTCCGGGTTTGAATGGCTTTGTAAACACAATAGATTGAGACCAGAACCAATCAGATTTCTCAGACTTGACTCTGAGCATGCGCAGAGTAACGGGAAGTCCACGAATCGCGGACTTCCGGTGTTCGACCTGACCAGAGGTCGCGATTCTTGTTGCTGACCAAAAGGAGCGTGGCCTCTGGGAACAAGAATGATTAGCACTGTTTTACTTATTATTTTCAACTCCCTTTTAGTCTATCACAGCCATATAATTCATCCGTTTCTTGATCAAATATAAAGTACACAGTCACCTGAAAATTTTGAAGGTTACATTACGCATACCACTACTATATTGAGAAGGAAATGTTAATTGCAAAAATAATATTACTACTTATTACGTATCAAATATTTTTGCTTGCACGTGATTGGTCTAAATGCATCATGAGATCAAATATAAACTGGGGAATATCTGAGAATATTCCCCAATTTTCAAAACTGCATGCATTGCGAAAAAGATCTGAAGGATAAACACAATAGCCTGTATTTGGCATGAAGATAATTATTATCTGATATTTGTCCTTGGACATCTGTTCCTTGAATCCTAGAGTTTTCCTCAAGCTGTCCTCTCTTAAAACTATGCACTTCTTGGGACAGATATATCTGCGGATAAATATGCAAGCATATTTCCACACCAAATGGAGGCTATTGTTTATATATAGTTATTGTTGTGAAATAAATTTTCAAAATTTTCACCTGGAACCCAAGGGCTTGGATCATAATGAAAGGGAAAAAGCTTTCTTTTCATAATGTGGATGGCAGAATTAAATGGAACCTCACGCCCTTCGGTATTCATGTAGTCATACAGCCACACAATGTCCTCCTGTGGAATTGCTGCATGCAGTAGCTTTCCTCGAACAGTTGCAGGGTTGCTCTCATTGCCTACCAAGAAAAATATAGCAATAAAGACACCACACAGAGGTAAAAAAAATTGTAAAGCACTATCCAATAAAGTCACTTGGAATGTTATAAAACAATACTCAGCAAGAATACAGCTCATCCTCGGTGTAAAAACCTGTGACACTCACCAGTGATGTACAACAAAGAATAGAAAGAAGTCAACGTAATAGACCCTAACAATAGCTACAAAACAGAGAAACTTCACAGGTTTTTTACACTGAGGTAAACTCAAGAATACTCAGTTTTAGTCACACAAACTCATTCCAATATACCCTTGCAAAAGACTTCTGTCCTGAGGGGCTCTTGAACATACAGCATGTACATGTATGTATGCTTATAACTAGAATGGCAACAACAGATTTTGCATAATTATTTATTTGGTAATAATATAAACATGTCTAAGTTTTCATTTAATGCTCCCTTTTGCTGTTTGTAAATTTTGTTAAAATACCTTGAACTTTAACTGGTGTGAGATACTGTCTTATGGTGTTCACATTGATGTGTCGTGCCTCTGCTTTTGAATCCATAATGAACTGAATAATGGAGATAGGCCTATTGGAGCCCATGGTGCGGATAGAATTGAATTCACCATCAGTAACAAATCCTGTAAAACCAAAAAAGGTTTCTTAGTACTTTGCTTAGATAAAATATCAAATTCTCAGAACTTGCCAAAATTACAAAATAATGTATGATCGCCAATTGGTAAAATAAACTTTCAGATCTTGGGAGTGAAAAGTTTCTTCCATCATTGCAACATTAAAGAAAAGTAGACATTCTGTCTACTGCAGGGGAAGCAGCAACGTGTGTTCAAGGGGTAAAAGACTGAAGTCAACAATTGTATAAGACACACTCGCTTTTACCCAGGGTTAGGAAAGTGTACGTCCACCAATAATTATCTACCATTATCTGTAAGTCAATAAGATGTCTTAAAAAATGGTCGTCCACAGGACAGCTGGACATCCACCTAGCTAAAAGCTTGCCAATACATTTCTCTTGAATTGTACAAAGGTGTTTACACTGCAAGATCTAATTATATGCATGTAATTAGGATAATTATACGTGAAATGACTGGTCTTCTTGAGACATGTTGTATGCCACAGCAATGTTAACACTGTATGGTACTGTATCTGCCTATTTATGATACAGTTGCTTACCAACCACAACCATTCCAAGATTAACCATGGTGCTTCTAAGCTCGTCACGTAGTTCTCTTAACCTGCAGTCAGTTACACTATGGTATGGGAGGAATCTCACAGGAACTGCATATGGCTTCAGATTTCGTTTCTCGTCTGCTATCATAAAAACCATAAGGTGCGAGGCTGCATCTCTCTTCTTGGAGTACAGTGACTGGACATACTGAAGAAGCCCTTTTCGCAAGTTAGACAGATCACCAGCAATATTGCCTCCCCTTATGTTTGCTGAAATTTGCCTTTGCAAGCTTGTTGTGGAAGACTTCAACTCCTTATTCATACTCAGGAGGGTTTTGTAACCTTCACATTCCCAAGCCAGGGCAAACAAGCTATCCTCTGATGCATTTGACTGCCTTTGTTTAGTGGCATATTTTTCATTCGCCAGCTTTTCTCCATCCTCTAGCATCTTTAAATCAATCTCAAGACCAGAAATGACCAATTTCAGATCTGCCTCCAACTGCTGGCGCCGTTCCTTTATCCCTATGCCACTGAAGAAACCTCTTCTGCTAGTGTATTCTTGATACAAGGCCTCCAATTTGCCATCTCCAAGGTCAGAATCACCCGCCCATTCATGTCTCATAGACTCTCTCAGCCCTTTTCGCATATCACAGGCATCTGCCTTGATCCACCAGCGCCCATCCTTGTTGCAGTCTCTGATTTTCTTTAGGGCAGCGACCTGGTTTCACAAGGAAAGTACAATATTAAGTGTTATCAGAAGCATGAAATCTAGGTTATACGCTTCTGGTGTCATGGCAGGCATAAAAATAAAAATGCACAATTAATAAACACTTGAATGAAAATAATGCAAGCACCATGTACATGTAATTCCATCAACTTAATGCAGGCTTTCTCATTTCATGTAACCTTTTATGCCAGATACTTGAGGGTAACAATAGCCACAACACAGTTATTATGCAAAACTCAAATACAAGTTTCACATACCTACATGTACATGTACTTTAACTGGATATTACTGTTGCAGACTCAATAAAGAATGATATAATACACTTAACATCATAATATGCTAAAATTAATAAGTATAAATTTAATAAAGGTGGCTCCAGTAGTATACACATACCTTTTATCACTACAAGTAATGTATAAAGAGCCGCTCAAACAAATCATCAACATAAATCTTTATGGCCCCCAGTGGGGCATAGGGCCACAAACAAATAGATTGTTTTAAAAAATAATTGAAATAAAAAATTGTGTGAATAAACCTCAATATTAGTGTCCCTTGTGAAAGCTGTAGCCTGGATGTGCCGTTGAATTGTCCGGACAGAATGACCAGCTACATTTAAGTAGTATAGTGTTTGGGGGTACGAAATCAATTGATTTCGTTTTCCCCAAACACTATACTACTCGCCTTCTGGTCTCGTATTCTGGAATATATAGTTATTTAATTTGATGGAATATATAGTTATTTAATTTGATGGAATATATAGTTATTTAATTTGATGGAATATATAGTTATTTAATCTTATATAATCTATAGTTGTTCAATCTGATGGAACCAAGGTCTGCACACTTTGAATTTATGGTTCAATCTGATGGAATCTATAGTCTATTAAAATACGTGACATTCTCGGAAAAATCACCAAGCGTGACATTCTCGGAAAACAGGGAATGAGTCATCACCTATAGCTATTATTTCTCACGTGGAACCATCCGATGGTTACATAAAAATAAAATATCACATAATATTATAGAATGAGTTGTAATTTAGTAATCCACAATGAATTGAAGAATATGGGGGAGTTGACATGTCCTTTTTGTGATCAGCTATTGGTCAAAGTTGTTAAAAGTGTGAAAGCACCTTGCTGTGATAAACAGAAAATGTTTAATGATGATGGTGAAAATGTTTGTCTAAATTGTGGTTCAGTCCACGGCTATGACTATTGTAAGGAGTACGTTGACTTTCATAATAATATGTATAAAATAAAGCGAAAATCTGTATATCACCGGAAGTACCATATTGAAAATGTGATAAATGGTATATGTCGCAAGAATAGATTTCAAATTTCTGTAAAAGATAAGGGTAATATTGAAAATATTCGAAGAGATAGACACTGTCCTTCCTTTGGTGAATAAGAATCGTAAAAGGATGATAAGTACGAAATTTATGCTTAAGCAAATATTTTTAATGCTTGATCTTGCATTTGATGAAATAAAAGTTACTAGATCAAAAAAGACGCTTGGATTTTATGATCAATATTGGGTTGAGATTCTATTGTTGAGATTTGATAAGATTATTCGTATTATCAAGCAGTGAATTTTTCATCATATTTCAGTAGGTACTTATCAATAATTGGACTATTATCAGTCACATAATCATCGATATTCTTCATTGAGATTTGTATACTTGAAGCATCAAAATCACCACTTCTCAACTTGTCTTTTATTGAATTGAGTAGATGTTGATAGCTTTGATAAGCATATGTGCAATTTTGGATTTTCAAATCTAGGTTTTTATGCTTCATCCACCCTTGTATCAAAAGTGCTGCTGTACTGATGGCTACCAAACTAACACCACCTGTTGCAACGCTTGTGGCGAGACCTCCAGTTGCAAAGATGATAGACAAGGAATTCCCCAGTAATTTCCATTTTTTGAACCGTTTAACCGCCTGTTTATGAGCCCAACACTTTCTGTGATATGTTCGGTAATAGGATTTAAATTCATTTACCTGATCTTCTGTTAATTCATCTGAAATATGATTCCAGTTGAATATATTCTTACGTTTGACTGACATATATATCATTTATATAATAATTCTATTAAAAATACAATACAGTATTCCTGACATCTGGCCGCATAATGGAGATCTTTTTCTTCGCTTTGTTGTGAGGTGCTTAGATATGGCATAACAATATCCCCGATCTAATGAATAACTGTTATAAAATCTTCCATAAGCATCATGAAGTATACCATGTGTTTGTAATGTATCAATCCAACCAAGAGTATGTTCCAAGAAATATGTCAAGCAACCACTACCTGGGCCGATAAGTCCAATATCATTATGCTCATGTAAAATGTCACAAATTGTAATTAATTTATTGAAATGCTTGTGATACAAATATTGGTAAACCATAGCTGATTTCAAAATTGATTCATTAATGTATGGATATTGTTTTTTAGTATCTTTGAATAAATATTTCACGTATTTAATAATGTCTTTCATCATATAATAATCAATTATATAATTTAAAGATCAAAATAATCTTCAATGAAACGATACATATTTCTCAGTTCTTGGTTAGTTAGTGATTTCTGCCAAACAGCAAAAGCATAAAGATCCATTTCACAAAAATTAATTGCAGAACCATCTGTATGAACTTGACAACCAATAAATATTTCTTGTGCACTACCAGTCAATGTTGCTGAAATTGATCCTGTTCCAACTGGTGTCATTGATGAAATACCTCTGAAAAATACCATATTATGACCATCAACTCGAACAGTAAAAACTTCAATATTTCCCGTCAGATTAGCCAAAGAAGAAACAGCAAGTCTTCCATTTGATGTAGAACCGAAATCAATATAACATGCTCCATTAATCCAAGGCAGATGAACACCAAATCTAACAGCACCCTTACCCCATTGAAATTGTGATTGATATTTTGTTTGTTTTGTGTTTGCAATGATTATAACAGTACAAGTATTTCCACTCCGTCCTGCAACTTTAGAAACATCAAATGAACTGTTCTCCAAGTAGTCATCACTGCCATCAAAACGTATGAAAAACTTTTTCTTGACTGAATCTCTCAGTAACAATGGTTTTTTCGAATTAGAAGTTTGTGTAAAAGTGACATTATTAACAGGATCCAGCCAACTAGAAACTCTATCATCAGCATCAGTTGTCAATACAGACAGAGATGGTATCAAAGCAATTGAAATTCCATCAAGAACAGGTATACCAGGCAGTGAATTTGAAATAACAAAAGTTGCTCTATCTAACTTCAAATCTAGTTGTTTTTTTGTTACACAATCATCATCTGATGTTCCTTCATCAACATTAGTTATTTTATTTCCTCCAATATCAATGTTGCCGGTCATTGTAACACTTCCATCCTTTTTAAGAAATGGAGAAAAATCAAGGGCAGCAATTTCTGTATCAACGTACTCCTTTGTAGCTGTGTGATTATTTGAAATTGGTGTTGCTACATTAGTCAATTGTTTGTTTTTAAGATCATAATTTCCATCTTGTGTCAAATTAAATCCATTGCCATTATCACCTTTATCACCTTTATCACCTTTATCACCTTTTGGACCTCTTTCACCAGTTCTTGTATTATCTTGATTGAATACTCCCATTATAATATTAATTTAGATTAATTCATGACCACTTCAAGTGTGAATGCTGTATCAAATGCTCCACTATTGGGATGTGAATAGTCAATTATAAAATAGCCTCTCGATAATGATTTATTGACTGCAACTGTTCTTATGTTTCTACTCAAAGAAGGAATTCTATATTCGAAAAAAGTTGCTGGTAATGGCAATGGCCCAGCACCTTCATTCTTTTTCTTGAAGTAGAACATTCCGGGTTTTGTTCCTTGGATTATATACATATTCTTAATATGAAAGTTATTGTTATGAATAACTAAAAATTCAGAGCCATTTATCAATACAGGCTTCAAAGCATTCTTATTATGTCCTTGTTTGGCTTTAACAAAGCAATTTAAATATTGTATTTGACCAATTATTCCATTCCCATTCAAATTTAGATCACCTCCTAATTTTGGTTGATAGAGAGCAAATCCTCCGAGATCGAGAGCTGTTTCCATGATTACACATGTAACGCTTGAACGAAATAGATTCAAACTATTATTATGAATTCTATAGCCATTCAGATTTAAATCACCACCAAGTTTAGCCTCACTTATAAGAAAGCTGTTCATATTAATATTATTTAGCATTGTCAATTCACCATTTTGACCGTCAAATAAGTTTGATGAATTATTAATCAAAGCATGTCCATTCAAATCTAAATCAGTTTGTAATTGCATTTTTTCATTCACGATTTTATAAGCTTCTGCGAAGTCGTAAACACTTGATGGAACGTCTACAGCTTCAAAATCAATACCATATGCAACACAATGAACTTTGTACTTATTTGGATAAGTTGGGTTAGCATTAATATGTATTGTACAATATAAATATTCAGGTGGTGAACTTACTGATGGTTTTTCAATCCATAATAAATATCTCGAATGATCTTCATTTCTGTTATCAAATTTTCTCCCTACAGTTTTATGAATTGTAATTCCACCAGTTGCACTGAATGTTACACTACTAAGATTCATTCCTTCATAATCAGGAAATAGCCATTCAAGAATAAATGTGTATTTTCCATCTTTTATTGTGTACATATTGAATCCAATTCTAGCTCTGTAAATATGATTAGCTTCTTTATTTAGGTCTACATCAATGACCTTTTTTAAAATCAAATGCGGTGAACGAGGTAAATTGACATATCCATTAACTTTCAAGCCATATTCAGTACTGACTTCATCGATATCATTCATCAAATATTTGAAAGCATTCTTTGGATGAGAAGCAGATGAAATATGACTTTTTTCTAATTGATCTAAATTTACGGCATCGGTTTTATTTGTTCCTTCTTTTAAGTTTGCGAGTGTGTTATCACCCATGTCAATATCACCAGCCATTTGACCTCCGACAAGTTTAAGAAAAGGGGCCTGGTCAACATATCTTTTGTTGGCAGCATCTGTGTTAGCAGTTGGTGTTGCACAGTTGATCACTTTGTTACCAGCAAGATTTAAATTAGCAGTCATTTCTTGTGTTCCATCTCGAAGTAGAGTTTGACCGATACTGCTTTTTGATGCGAGATTAGTGTCAATATATGATTTATTCACAAGATCTGCTGGTTGGTTTCCTATCCCATGACCTGTAATAATAAACCCCCCAAAATCCTGATTGCCGGTCATTATAACACTTCCATCTTTTTTAAGAAATTGAGAAACATCAATACCAGCAATTTCAGCATCAACATACTTTTTGTTCACAGCATCTTGTGGGTTTGAGGGGTTATCCTGCAGGTTGAGGATTTTGTTTAGTTTCATGTCAATATTACTACCAAACGCAACATGGCCGTTTTCAATTTCATAAGCTGGGTCATGGAGAAAGTAAGACAAATTGGTATGATAGCCATAAGCCCCATAAACGATGATATGTGTTTTGGTGTTAGACGCAGGAGCTGTGCTGGAAAGTTCCACCTCAATCGCCGCTTGACCACCACTGGTTTTTTCTATCTGGAAAAGTTTTTTCATATAACCATCAACGTGTGGAGTTTGGGGAAAAGGTTTTTGAAACGGCTGTCCCGCATCTCGTATATTTACAGTTGGAAGGAATATATCGACTGTTGCACTTCTTGGATCAGATGGTGAGTAAAACTCAACAACAAAAGTGTACTGACTGTTTCTCAAAGATGTCAAATCAAAACGAATTTTGGATGTAAAGTTACCACTATGTGAAATGATAAAAGACAATGAGGACTTATTTATGTGGTATGGTGATCTATCAAAATTCTCAATTTGAAGGTTTTTTGCATCACTGACTGCAGAAGACTTGGATATGTCTTTTAACAGAAAAGCGAATGGGTTGCGTTGAGTACCAGATGCTGAAAGAACAAGGTCATCAACATACTTTTTGTTGGCAGAATCTTTGTCAGAAGTTGGAGCCCCAACATTTGTTATTTTATTGTCACCCATGTCAAGATCACCAGTCATTGCAACAGTTCCATCTTTTTTAAGAAATGGAGAAACATCAATACCAGCAATTTCAGTATCAACATACCCCTTTGTGGCTGTATCATTGTTTGCTGTTGGCGCTGCTACATTAGTCAATTTGTTACCTCCAAGATTCAAATCAGAAGTCATTGCAACGCTTCCATCTTTTTTCACAAAGTTAGAATTGACATATGCTGTATCCGCTTTATTTGACGCCAGATATGTGGCAGCATCATCAACGTATTTTTTAGTTGCACAGTCTTGACTCAATATAGGGCGTGCAACATTGACTATTCTATGAAAACTCATTTTAACCTCATTATTAAATACAATTCTTCCTTCTTCTATTTTAAAAACAGGATCGTGAATATGTGATAAAATGATATTAGAAAATCCATAAACGCCATAAACTATGACATGATGTTTGGCATTATTTGATAAATATGGTGAGATCAACAATAATTCCATTGATGTGGAACCATGACTTGTTTTTTCAAGGAAGAATATTCTCTTAAGATAACCATCAACAAGATGAGTCTTTGGAAATGCTCTTTTTATTGAATCCTTTCTTTCAATTAAATTTGATGACAGATTGTCGTCATCGACTGTTGCATTATTTGGGTTACCATCAGTATAAAACTCAACAACTAAAGTGTACTTTGAAACTTCCAATTGTGTCAGATCAAAACGAAGAACAGTTGTAAGACCAGCAGTAGGAATAACAAAAGACAAGGCTTTTTTATTTATTGAGTAAGGGCTTTCATTATAGACTTCTAATTGTAGATTATTCGCATTTCTAAGAATAGTTGTTTTTGATATATCTTCAAGAAGAAATTTAAATGGATTAACACGTGTTCCTTCAATTGATAAAACAGCATCATTAACATATCCCAAGTTAGCAGAATCATAATGATTTACTGGATCACCAACATTTGTCAAACGTTTATTTTCAATGTCATAATTACCATCTTGTGTTAATCAATTTCCATCACCTTTGGGACCAACAGCTCCAGTAGCTCCTTGTGGACCAATTGCACCTGTATTACCTTTTGGACCTCTATCACCTTTTTCACCTTTGGGACCAATTGGACCAGCTGGGCCTCTTTCACCAGTTCCAGTTTTTGTTTTATCTTGATTTATTGGAGCATTAAAAGCACCCATATAATATTAGATTAGATAACACAGTGAAGTTTGTTCTATGAATTACCATTGTTGCCATTGTTGTCATTGTTGTCATTGTTGTCTTTTTTACCTTTCGTAGGAATCATTTCATATCCATTTGGACAAGGATTGTATGTTGCCATATAATATTAGATTAGATTAAACTGCACCATAAAAATTTCTCTTGATTGTCTTCATCGGCTTGTCAACATAACAGAAGGAATATGGTTTCTTGGTTGCTTCAATGTATTTCTTCTTGTCTATTCCAAGTTCTTGTGCAATCAAGTTCCTTTCTCTTGTGGATGGAAAATCATAAATGCAGAAGTGACTGCAATTGAGTCTGATTGATTTTGGACAGCCATAGAATGATTGTGTGAGATATATGAATGAACAGTTCTTGTGTCTCCCCTGAATGAAATAGCTGATTATCTGATCTTGTTTCTTGTCAGTCACGAAATCATCAAAAAGAACCAATCGGTGCAAATCTGTGTCTTTTATTTGTTCAACTGGCAATATCTCTTCTTGACTGCAAACCAAGGCAGGATATCCAATGTGACTGCTTATTTCATCCATTACCTTCCGAAGATATTTGTACTTGTCTTGATCCAAATTTTTTGCATAAAGATGTATCTGATCATAATAGACCAACAGTTCCATAATGAGATGCATGAACAATGTTGTCTTTCCAGATCCAGAATTACCAGCCAATAACATTCTAAATGTATCTTTTGGCATATACGGATACAACTGTCTGAATGAATTCTTTGAACCCTGAATATCATAATTAGGGATTTCCATATGTAAATAGTTTAGATTAGTCTAACACAATTGTATATGGATATAGAACGAATGAAAAGGCTTCTAAAAAGTGGAATTGAAGCCGGAAATAAGACGAGAGAAGTTCGTGATGTTATCAAGACTTATGAATACAGAAAACAGGATGCATATGATACAACATCAGAATTGCTGAAACCCTCTATTGATGTCCAGAAGAGTGTGAAAGAAAGTGTCGACAAAAAACAGGATGAAGTTATTGAACAGTTGAAAAAAAATCAAAAAGCCTTAACATCTGGTTTTGAAGATCTTATGCTATTAAACACGTTACCTGAATCAGTACCTTTGAAAACAACATTACCAATTGCTTACAAACCTAAAATGATGACTGAAACAGAACCAAAGTATAAGTCAAATCTTGACAAAGGTTTCTCACTTGATGAGGTCAAGGTATTACAGGAATATGAATTGTCTCCTCCAACAACAATTTTAGACAGGATAATGGATGGTACAATCGACATCGATAAGTATAACAAAAATATTGGTGAAATAACCAGACAACTTGGACGTGAAAAAGCTCATCTATCAACAACCAAAACAAATAGGGATAAAAACAAAGATAAGATATATGAATTAAGTCAAAGGATTAAATTAATGCAAAAGTACCGAAAAAGAATGGAAACTGTTAAGGAAGGTGCGCAAACTGTTGGTTCAGGCATAGGAAGGAGAAGAGGTGCAATGGGTTCAAGGGATGCATTTTTGGGTGACATGCTTTCACGATTGCAGTTACTTGGTGGGTCTATTTCAGCCGGCAACAACAGCAAAAATGTTCAAAATGAATTCACAAAAATATTGCATACATTGAACAGACTGGGAATCCTGAAAACCGGTGAGTTGAATAAAATAATGATGAAATATCTAATGTAAAAGTATATGACCGGAAATTTCATTACGATTCAACAGTAAAAACAGAGACAAAATTGGTGTCAGCAAGAGTCATGATTTTGAAAAAAGATTCAATACACCTCTTAAATTAACGAATGATTTGAAATATGAAATGGCTGTGAATGTTATCAATGTGACACAGTTGGTACAATATCAGAGATATTTTTGGGAATAATCAAATGAAATATAGCCACGACAAAGGTGCAAACTGGGAAACAATAACATTCGTCGACGGGATGTATTCATACGACGATATCAATAGTTACATTCATGAGTATATGAGTAAAAATAGCCATGTACTGAATCCATCTCAAACAGACAAATCAAAATTCAAGTATGGTATTAACATGTATTTCGTTTTGTCAACATATCGCATTTTGATTGAACTCAATGAAAATTATCGTGTGGATCTGAGAAATCTTGATTTCAGAAAACTTATCGGTTTCGATTCAAAATTAGTTTCAGCCACAGAATATGGAACAAACTACCTAATATTACAAGAGGAGCAGATGAAATTTATATCAATTGTGATATGGTGATAGATAGCATTGTTGATGGCAATAGCACAAATACAATCGCTGTTATTCCAGTCACAGATCTCGTTAGAAGTTTACCTTTCACTTACAAACCTCGTTTTCTTTCATGGAATCCTGTCTCAACACATACAATCAGCTCAATACGCTTTTATGTCACAGACTCTTCTAGAGCTCCAGTCGATTTAAATGGGATAGATTGGTATATTGAGTTATTCTTGAGAGGTGTGGAATTATAAAACCTAATAGTATATGAAACGGTTTGAGTTTAAAAAATATGAACAACATGGTGAAGGTATTGTGACTGACATTATCAAAACAGCTGGAAAAAAAGCAGCAGAAAAAGCAGCCACAACAATTGGTGAACACTCTGGCAAAAAAGCTGGTGACAAAATCATAGAACTTTTGAAAAAGAGAAAAAGTGGAAACAAGAGTGGAACTGAGAGTGTGAGCCAGACTGGTGGTTTAATCAAAAGAAAGAGAGGGAGACCTCGTAAAATAAAATAACTTTTATCTAACACAATAATATATGTCAAACTATCGTGACTCAAAATATATCGAAAGATATGAAGATGTAGTGTTCGAACTAGAGACAGCACTTATTACTGTAGTAGCAAACAATGCTCATCAGAGGAAAACAGGTTACCGTTTCGTTGTTGATAACAGTGGAGAGACTACACCATTTGACTGGTATAATGCCCGTTTTAATGTTATTTTCAAAGAAAATAAGCTTGCAGATGGAGCTGACATTGCTGCTGCAGATCGAAATGGTATTGTTAATTCAGTTCACGCTCTTATTAACACCATTAATGTAAAAATGAATGGTCTTGATGTTTATGAATGCCGTGATGCAAACCAAGCCACAAATATTAAGTCGTTGCTTGAGTATTCACAGGGTTATGCTGTAAGTCAGGGAACCAATGAGTTCTTCTATCTTGACACCAGCAGAGGTGCTGAAAACAGAGTGGCACAAGCTGCTTATAACAAAGGATTCTCAGATCGTAAAGCTTTGCTTAATGATGGTGGTGAAATAAATGCAGAGATAGCATTGAACAGATACGGTTTTTTCAAGAGCTTTTGGGATGAACTCATGCCTAACTCAAAAGTAGAGGTGAATCTGACACTTGAGAGTGATGACAATATGATTTGGCAAGCTACTGATGAATGTCGTGTGGTACTAACTAAATTCCAGCTAATTGTTCCTCGTATTATTTTCAATTCTGCGGGAAAGTCCTTATACATGAGCAAGTATCTTGACAACAGAAAGTGGACTTACATGAGAGAAATGGTTGAGAGAGGCAATTCAACAAGACAACAGACTGCCAATTTCCGTATTTCCACAGGAATAAACAAACCCAGGCATGTCTTTGTATTCATCATCAATGATGCAAGTGATGCATCTCAGACAGCCAATAAATTTCTCTATAACACCTTTTCAGTTGCAAATAACCGAACTTTGAATGATTGTTATCTTGAGGTTGGCAATGGAAATGATTATCCAGAGGTTCATTATAAACCCTCAACAGAACCAACAAGAGTATTTAGAGATGTTTTGAAATATGTTCAAGCTGTAAATGATTTCAGTGAAAGTACCCTTCTCACAAGAGGAAACTTTGGTACAATATTCCCTTTCATTTACTTTGATCTGACAAAACAGAAGCAGGACATAAAAGATGGAATGACAAAACTGACTTTCAAATACACTTT
>JAEMWC010000851.1:0-25000 GCA_016490735.1 Pachyseris speciosa | reverse complement strand
CAAATAGCAGAGGGACCAAAAGTGTCCATCAGGTCGATAGCAGAGGGACCAAAAGTGTCCATCAGGTTGAACAGTCTTATAAGTGTTTTTTTATAAACGAATCAGGATTTTATTCACTAATATTATTTTCTAAAAAACAAGAAGCTGTAAAATTCAAACATTGGGTTACATCAAAAGTATTACCATCAATCAGAAAACAGGGATATTACAAACGGTTCAATGATAGAAGCAATAATATGCTTTTAATTGAAAGTGAAAACGATCTGCACTACAAGATTGTATCATTCATCAGAAAGAAATACGATGATGCATTAATGATTGTCGGTCTTGGTGAAAATCAAATAAATTCTACCATGAGAATCAGAAGTTATAACAAAGGATATATGGCTGGTCAGTGTGATTTGATGTTGTTGAATCCCACTAGAAAATGCAATGCTCTTTGTCTCGAATTTAAAAGCCCTACTGGTGTGTATCAAGTATCGGACAAACAAGTTAATATGAAGCAAATGTATGAGAAAAATAAGTGCAAATACATTATGAGTGATTGTTTCGAAGATTTAATTTATGAGATAACCAAACACATGGAAGAAAGCAAATTATACTTATCACGAAGGAAAGATTTAAAAGAAAATTAAATTGGTATAAAAATAAAAATATATAGATTATATATGGAGAATCAAAATGTTAAGAGAGGTCGGGGAAGGCCTAGAGTTCTCAGTGATGAGGAAAGAAAAAAACACAAGACTACCTATATGCTAAATAAAGAATGGTAATGTAACATATGTAAGACAGGACGTAACTACACAATGGCAGGGAAATCTTGTCATATTAAAACAAAAAAACATCAAAAAAATATTCTTCAATAATTACAATTCAAAAGGATCCAGTAATTGGATCAATTGAATTCTCAACCATATTTAAACGCAGACGGAAATGTTTTAAAGAAATAATAACTATAGATATATTATAAATGGAAAAAATTATCGAAACTAGTAGTAATATGGACAAGAAAAGTCTTAAAAAATTGAGCAAATCTAAGCTAATCGAATTGCTGTTGAAGCAGCAGAAAAAGCCTAAAGTTATTATAGTTGATGACACAAAACCTGTGCCTAAACCAAGAACAAGACCAATTCCTGCACCTAGGACTGTCAGGCCGATTCCCGCCCCAAGGACGAAAAGACCAACTGTGAAAGAATTGGTTGATTATTTTGAGAGGAAAAGATTACCAGCTCCACCAGCAGAGTGGTTGGAAGAAATAGAACAAATGCCTGTGCAGGCACCCAGAACCAAAAAGGTAGTTCAAAAACCGGTTCCATTAGCAAGGACTAAGATAGAGCAAACAGAGAAAGCTCTGAAGGGCTTCACAAAGTCTTTTGAAATTGATATAAAAAATAACAAAGACCCGCTTGCGCAACTGCAAAACACAAGAAAGGCTGTTGCATATAATATTATAAAATTGTTGAATGAAATTAAAGGTCTCAAATTCGTTGAAACACTAAAGGTAACATTCGCAAAAATGACTGACGGAGCAATAGAATACAAAACCGCATATTTCAACAGTGTAGCTCAAACAATTGTGAATAATCTGGAAGTAACTGAATCACTACAGTTGTCAGAAGAGCAAATAATGAATAAGATTGCAGTTTGGGTATCTGAAGGTTCAGGTTGGACTGTTGATTCAGTTGATAGTCATTATCTTAATGTTGTGAAATATCAACCGATGAGAGGCTCCTCATACATTAAACTACCAAATGAACTCAGAAACAGTGCGAAGGGTTTAATTAACTTGAAAAATGAGGATAATGATTGCTTCCGATGGTGCCACATCAGACACCTGAACCCACAAGAGAAATACCCACAGAGGGTTAAAAAATCAGACAAGCAATGCATTGAAAAATTGGATTAGACAGGGATTGAATTTCCAGTGACTACCAAACATTACAATAAGATTGAAAAACAAAATGAGATCAACATCAATGTATTCGGTTATGAGGAGAAACAACCTTATCCAATATATGTATCAAAAGAGAAATATGCAGACTGCTTGAATCTGCTTCTAATAACTGAAAATTAAAACAAGCATTATGTGCTGATCAAAGATTTCAATAAGTTTATGTACAAACAAACAAAGCACAAAGAAAGAAAACACTTTTGTATGCACTGTCTTCAATGCTTCAGCTCTGAAAGGGTTCTGAATGATCACAAGGACAACTGCATGCAAGTAAATGGCACACAGGCAATAAAAATGCCAAACAAAGATAACAACATACTGAAATTCAACAACTTTCATAAACAACAGCAGGTACCATTTGTGATCTATGCTGATTTTGAGGCCATCACTGAAAAAATACACAGTTGCCAACCCAACAGTGATAAATCATATACAGAGGCTTATCAGAAGCATACTGACTGTGGCTACGGCTATAAAGTAGTTTGTTGTTATGATGATAAATACAGCAAACCAGCAGTAATATACAGGGGTGAAAAGGCTGTGTACAAATTTATGGAAGCTATGCTGGAGGAAGTTACATATTGCAAGAAGGTTATGAAAAAGGAATTCAATAAACCATTGAAAATGACTGAGGATGATGAAAAAGAATTCCAAAAAGCTGAAATGTGTCACATCTGTGATAAGAAATATACTGAAAAGGATATTAGAGTCCGAGATCATTGTCACATTACTGGTAAATACAGAGGTTCTGCTCACCAAGATTGTAATCTGAAACTCAGAGTGAACCCAGAAGAAATAAAAATACCTGTTATATTCCACAATCTAAGAGGCTATGATAGTCATTTTATTATGCAAGAGATTGGAGCCATTGTTAAGAAGCACACTTACAAAAACAAGAAAGGTGAAGACTGTCAAATGAATATCAATGCTATCCCAAATAACATGGAGAAGTATATGGCTTTCATGCTTGGCAATCACTTGACCTTCATTGATAGTTTCCAGTTCATGAGCTCTAGTTTGGAAAAACTTGTAGGCAATCTACCAAAAGAAGCCTTAAAATACACCTCACAAGAGTTCAAGGGAAAGGATCTTAATCTGATGGCACAGAAAGGTGTTTATCCTTACGACTACATGGACAGCTTTAATAAATTCAATGAAAAGCTTCCAACAAAGGAAGAATTTCACAGCATATTAAGTGATGAACATATCTCAGATGAAGACTATACACATGCTCAGACAGTGTGGGAAACATTCTCTTTGAAAAACATGGGTGATTATCATGATCTGTACCTTAAAACAGATGTACTCCTACTGGCTGATGTATTTGAAAACTTCAGAAAAACATGCCTTGAGTACTATAAACTGGACCCGTGACACTATTTCACATCTCCCGGTTTATCTTGGGACGCCATGCTTAAAATGACTGACATAAAATTAGAATTGATGACAGACATTGATATGTTTCAATTCATTGAAAAGGGCCTACGTGGTGGTATCAGTTATATAGCCAACAGATACGGAAAAGCAAACAATAAATACATGAAAGATTACAATGAGAAGGCGCCCTCAAAGTATATCATGTATCTAGATGCAAATAATTTGTATGGTTGGGCTATGAGTCAATATTTACCAACCGGTGGTTTCAAATGGTTGACAGAAAAGCGGATCAGCAAGTTAGACCTGGCTGTCTATAAAGAAGATAGTGCAAAGGGTTTGATTCTTGAAGTTGACCTTAAATACCCCCAAGAGTTACATGATCTACATAATGACTACCCACTTGGGCCAGAAAAGATTAAAGTGACTGGGGACATGCTATCAGATTATTGTAAGAAAATAGCTAGCAAATTCAATATATCAACTGGTCTGGTACATAAACTGATACCAACATTAAGCAACAAAGAAAAATACGTGCTCCATTATAGGAACCTCCAATTATATACTGATCTCGGTTTGAAAATAACCAAAGTCCATCGAGTGTTAGAGTTCAATCAGTCCGCGTGGCTCAGACAGTACATCGACTTCAACACTCAGAAAAGAACTGATGCAAAAAATGCCTTTGAGAAAGACTTTTTCAAGGTGATGAATAACAGTGTATTTGGAAAAACGATGGAAAACCTCAGAAAGCGAGTAGACGTCAGATTGGTGACTGATGAGAAGAAGCTATTGAAATTAGCTAGTAAACCCACTTATGTTAGCAGTAAAATCTTCGATGAAAATCTAGTAGCTGTTCATAAGATAAAAGAAACACTTACTTTAAACCGGCCAGCATACGTGGGGATGTGTATTCTAGACCTTAGCAAGACACTGATGTACGATTTCCATTACAACTACATTAAACAAAAGTACGGTAACAAGGCCAAGCTGCTCTTCACAGACACAGACTCACTGACCTATGAAATTGAAACCCAAGACGTCTATAGAAATTTCTGGAAGGATAAAAATAAATTTGACAACAGCGACTACCCAGAATGCTCTCCATATTTCGATAAGTTGAATAAAAAAGTGATTGGTAAATTCAAAGATGAGGCAGCAGGAGTACCCGTTTGCGAATTCATCGGTCTACGATCGAAAATGTATAGCTATATGAAAGATAACCAAAATGGAGGAAAAACAGCAAAAGGAATAAAAAAGAACATAATCAAAAATAAAATCAAACATGAAAATTATAAAGACACTCTATTCAATAATAAACAGTTGCATCATAGAATGAAAACAATCAGAAGTCAGAACTATCAACTTGGAAGTTATGAGATAAATAAAGTATCACTCAGCTGCTTTGACGACAAGCGGTATATTCATGATAATGGCGTGACAAGCTTTGCATACGGACATTATAAAATCTAGCTGTTGACGTCACGCCACATTTGTTGGGGGGGGGGGGGGTTTCCCTTTCGAATGAGTCACCAAACTACGTCACTATGTTTAGGGGATTCTAGATTTTTCGCTTTTTACACATGCGTATTATTTTTTATCTTTGAAAATTTCATTTATGTACCACAAGCATAAAAATGAAAATACAAACACAAATATAAGGGTTGTTTTACACAGATAAAGAGTGGCTTGTATACAGAGTATCTAACGATTGGAAAAAGCGGGGGCCTTTCGTTAGCGAAATGTATACAAGCCACCCCATGGAATAATGAAAAACCCCCGCCGTTATTCCATGGGTTGAAAAAATAAAAAATGAAAAATAAAAAATGAAAAATAAAAAATCACCCTGAGATGGTGTCGGATTGTTGGGTAGAGCGATAGTTAAGCTTCGGCTTCTCAGAAGTGCCGGTTCAATCTCAAGCCGGAGGGTGAAAAAAAACAATAATTGGCCCCAAGAGGGTCTGATAGGGCCAGAGCGGAGTGGTGGTGGGAACAAAACGGATAGTGCTCTGGTGGTGTGGTGGTGGGAATTCAAAAAACAAAAAAAAAACCTCTCATGAGGGACGGGTGGTGATTCAAATTCCAAATTAAGTCCCTCATGAGAGGTTCTGGTGGCCACCAGTTTTGCTATTTTTTTTTCTGCATCTTTAATTGCTTCAACAAATTATAACCATCGGATGGTTCCACGTGAGAAATAATAGCTATAGGTGATGACTCATTCCCTGTTTTCCGAGAATGTCACGCTTGGTGATTTTTCCGAGAATGTCACGCATTTTAATAAACTATAGATTCCATCAGATTGAACCATAAATTCAAAGTGTGCAGACCTTGGTTCCATCAGATTGAACAACTATAGATTATATAAGATTAAATAACTATATATTCCATCAAATTAAATAACTATATATTCCAGAATACGAGACCAGAAGGCGAGTAGTATAGTGTTTGGGGAAAACGAAATCAATTGATTTCGTACCCCCAAACACTATACTACTCATTTACTTTCGCCTTCATAGGGTCACAATGTTTCTTTGGAAACTGTCTTGGCTGGGGTCGCACACGCATTTCTTCTATTTCAGTTGGGCTGTCACCTGCAGCAACTTGCTCCTTATCCTGCCCACTCAGCCGTGCCCAGAGAAAGCTTACATCTTGACTTGGAGTACATGTACTTTCATCATCAGTTCTTCCATCAGGAGGTAATGATATATTTAGATTCAGTGGTTCTTGGTTGGCAGCATCAAAGGGGTCAAAACAGTGTCTGGTGAGATACAGCCATCATCTCCAAATGATTCTTGCCAGGCTTGTTGCAAGATACTGCCAGAGGAGTCATCAGTGACTGTGTTGGTACCATGCACCTCAACTTCAGAAGATTCCTCACTGACACGATCTTCTCCTAAAGCACCATATGCAAACCCTGGACCTCTCTGCAAGCAAACCCATTTGTGTCCAAAATTTGAAAACATAGTTGACTCCCACTGGATGTAATCAGGATCGGCTTTGACTTTATTTACAGCATCTAAAGCAAAGTAGCGGATGTTGTAACTTAAAAGTCCAAATGGCATCCTATCAATAGGCAAGCGAGGACCACTTTCATCAGCTCGAGGTGTTCCAAGACCCTTGGCTAGATAATAAAGGATATTATCCTTTCCATTCTTGTTCAGGACATGGATTCCCTTACAGCAAAGGTCAACAAAGTCTGATGGAACAAACTTCTTAATTTCGTCACCATAAAGAGCAGACAGGTACTGCCAAAATAAAGTTTGCATCAAAGCACTTAAGAATTTGCTGGTCATGGTTGACATCAGTTCAAGTAACTTTGCAACAACATCTCCATAACAGGTCGGTTTGCTGGCATCACGATGAGGAGAATGACTGAATATTGGAGATAATGGGGTCAAAACTTCCCGCGAAGCTGCAGGGGTTGAAGGGGTAGCCCCAGCTGATGTTTGTGCTGCATCACAAGCTGTATTCTGTTCTAGTCCTCCTGAAAAGTAGTTGATCCCAAGATCATCCTCAGCTTCATCCAGTGTCTTATATTTTTTCCTCAGGAAGGAGTTGACTTGATGTCTACATGCATTTGCTGCAGATAGAGAGAGAGAGAAAAAAAAATTAAAGGGAGCATAAGGGATGTATACTTGCATTTCATTGAAATGATAGTGTCATCTGTAAGTGCCATATTAAAACTGTGAAAAAGTAAGTTTCTCCTCCATTCACTTTTAAATGGAAAATTTTACATACTATTTTAATTAAAATAGGTATTGTTTCACTTCTCAGGCTATAGCTAAGTAATTTTCTTACCTGATCTCTTTGGCTTTCCACTGGTACATGATACAGCCTCTGCACATTTTTCCCAGAAGACAGTGTCTTTCAAAGCAGGCCAACTAAATGGCTGGTTCTCAGCTACAGGAGTGAAAAGAGCAATGTATTCCACCAAGGCTCTTCTCTCCTCTGTTGACCAGGATGGAGGCTGAAGAGATTGATCATTCTACAACCAAACAATAGCAAATTTAAACAAACCTAAAATGAAATAATCAGCATTTGCAACATATGATATAGCATCAGCTTAGTGACTTCACTGGTATTTTAATGCCAATACTTTACCTTTGATTGCACAATTCTTGTGCAAAACATTGAACTGTCTTAATTCAGAAATCTTTATTAAAGGAGATCTGTGTTTACTAAAAGGTTATGTCAAATCTCACAACTCTCAATTCAGTTTAAGTCATTGATATCCTCCACACACTTAAATCGCATGACTACAAAGGAATAATAGATACAAGTTTACAAGTTTAGCAAGAAAAGCTTGGAGTTCTTTGTAAAATATAATTCGAACTCAAATTCATTCTAAAACTTGAGAGGTTTTCCTTCAATCAATTCCTTCCCAAGTCAACAATGGAGAGATAAGAAATTACAATGTGTTCTTTATAATTACATAAAACTTAGTTCCTTACCTTTTCGGGTTTAAAACTAAATAAGGACTTCCGCGATTTTGGATCATCTGGTAAACATCTATTAAGTTTGTCCGCAGGTTTCCCGGGAGTTGACCCGCTTGGTTTGGCCGACCTCTTCATCTCTGACGGCTTCTGTTGCCAAAACTATTAGGGGTAGACCTGGGTAGACCCCAAAAATGTAAAAGAAGAAGGGTTGAATTCTTCTCTCATCCATATCAAACAGCTCAAAGTGACCAGAATAATGATCGTCGAGCGAACAAAAAGGTGTGAAATTCAGAAATGTAACAACATGGCGGTCGAGCCAACTACATCAACTTTGGGAGCTTGTAGAACATACACGAAGCTCGAAGACAGTAGTTTAAAACGGCCAAAATGATGTAGATGTAATTATCTTCGTTTTCCGATGGTCTATTTTCACAAGAATCGCAACACGTTGCAAGAAATGGATTTTTCTTGAGAAGTCTTCCCTCTGAAACTCTCTGTTCTTTACCGCGAAGGCTATTGTTCAGATGCAGCTTACTGATTGGCTGAAATTTGTGACGCACACCGCCTGTCCGAAGGGGGTATGCTGGATCCCCAAAGATACACATCGGTTGGCCGGTTGTTGAGACAGCATGGGCCTGGAGACTGTTGTAAAGGCCAGACTCTGCCAACATTGCTGCGTCATGCTTCCTTCCTTCTCTTTAGACAAGATTAGAACATAAGTATATAAACAGAAAGCAATATTAGCGTACATGCAGCTTATTTGTTTATTGCTGACGAAGAAAAGCAAGGAGAAAATGGGCCGGTGGGGTTGAGGATGAGGGCAGGCAGTGGAAAAGCTCAAGAAATTCGTACTCGCCTTTTTTTAATTGTTTTAAACTTTGTTCTTATTTCATAAGCATGCATAGTAATTTGCTTAGAGCATGCCCTCAACCCATTTGGTAGGACCACAGACTGAAATTTCAATCCATGTAGGCGTTTGTGGCCGTTGTATAGCAGTCGTTGGTTTTCCCCAGGTCGAGTAATTGGGCGCACAGTTCCATCCACGAAACCAAAACAATTGCTTAGTGACGCCCCTTTGCTAAAAACAGCTTCCGCATACTTTTCCAGCTCTAGAGGATTTAAAATGGTTCGGTTCCATTGCATGATTCTGTGGCTATGATGTGCGTAAATCCAGTCTGTTACGGTGTTGCATATCATGCAAATTTCTGGTACTGGCCTTCCAAAAATAGGTATCATGTCTGAGTATCGACAAGGAAAGGAATATCGCTTCAGAATCATGCAAAGCCCTTCTGTTCCTTCGCAAACCGTTCCCTGGTCGCATACGAAGTATTGCGGAATTTGAAGAACATCTTCCACCAGAGGAATGTGGTGCTTTTCCACCCTGAAGTTTGCCCTACACTTGGCTTCACTTTGGCTCTCTAAATTGAACAGTGGGTAGTTATAGTATGGAAAATGCAAGTTGTTTGAACTGTTTTCTTCGAAAAGCAAAGCATATTCTTCAATCGTAATGATATTAGAGGTATAGCTGGCCAGCAAAAGTTTCCTTAAAAGTCGCCATGTGCACTGAAAACACTACTATAAATGGTTTCTGTTAGTTCGGAAATAAACTAATTTCCCTGCTCTTTTTATTCTTTCCGTGAGTAGTTGCGTCGCTGAATACCGCCATCTTAACTTAATTTTTCCCGCCACAGACGCGGCGTCCTCGACACGGTCCCCACGCGGCTACGGCATAATTGACGACGTCTGCGTTGTTGGATCTAATGAGCAGTGAGGAGAGCAGCTATGAGGATGATGGCAATGGTCAACCAAAGGTTGCTGGCTACAAAGTAAAGAGGCTGCCATGGGAGTCAAGGTCCTTAAGGAAAACGAAAAAGCTAGACAAGGCTTACCAGAAGTCCCTTACTAAAAGAGCAAAGGAAAGAACCCTTCCTAGGACAGTATCAAGTGATCTGTCTGAACGGGAGCCCCCTCATGGCCTTCCTGAATGGGCTGTTGAAAATTGAATTTGAAGTGCACAAAATACCGGTTTAGAAATGTCTTTTTGAAAGAAATTTACTAATTTCTTTTTCATCATTGCTAAGTGCATGATAAAGACATCATACATTGACTTGCACTAGCGATTGTAGCCTGTATGTCTGTAACTGCTAAAATACTTTTGCCCAAACATGTACTACCTAATGTTTTACTGCACCTATTTTTTCAATCAAATTCTGTATAACTGCAGTGGCACTGTAGGAGAAATGTTGACATACAATGCAGATAAATCAAAAGCCAACTGGTAATGATTGGATGATGTTAAATCTAAAATGGATTGCTAGTTTCAATTTTCATTGCTGTAGTTTGAAACATTGTTAAAGGAGGTGTAACAGGGTTGTCATGGTCAAGGAAAAAATTTTTTTCAAGGTCAGGGAATTGTTTATCTAGTTTAAAGGAAATTTTAAGGTATACCTAAAAGTCAGTGAAAAGTCAGGGAATTTTACTTTTGGCTGGCCATTAGGTTTGAGGAGATTGCTCGTTGATATAGGTAATGTTGTTTCAAAAAGTTCTTGCAAAGTAATAGCGATTTTTTGTTCATTTGTGCGGCAAAAAATTTATTTCCATCCCAATTAGTGGCAACCCTGTGTAATGATTGTGTTGTGGGTATCACTGATGTGTAAATAGATTTAGCTTCATTTAGTTTTTACTAGTTTTATAACAAGGTTTTTTGCATAATGTCGAAACAAATTACAATTAATTTAAGCTCCCAGACTCTTGATGTTGTCTACATTTTTCTCAACAATTTGCTTGCGCATTTTTTTGCTGGTTGCCTATAGAACAAAAACAAGATCATGTAGGAACAGGGTTACAACTCCTGTTGACATGTTGCAAACTTTGAGGCAACCATTTGTAGATAGAACACAATCGTGTTTTTGAGAGCTTGATTTAGTTTTTATGAAATTATTTTTACTATTAACAGGGCATGATCTTTATGTCCTGCAAACACATGTATATATGTTATTTTTTATTATCAATCATGTAGAAAACATGATATATCAGGAATATGTTTTTATATTTTCCGCTGAAAGGGTCTATTTCACTTGCTAATATATAGATTTAGCCAAGCCTAAAAGCGGAGCTCCACGATTATTATTTTTTGTACTGGTATTGAACAACAACGCATGGCTTTCCTTGCGCCAATATTTATATTAGGGAATTGAACCTCAAACCATTAAAACATTACAAGAAAACAATACACGACGCATATGTTTGTTCGAACAAAAATTTAAGGTGGCTCAAAATGGCTTTGTTATTTTCAAACACCAACTCCTTGATGGATCAATACTCCCACAAGTTTTTGTTTGCTTTCTTGAAAGCTGTATCAATAAATTTCCCAATTATTTCTCAACAATTTGCGATCAATTTTGTGACATATAAGGTTACCATAGCAGCAGTACAGCCTCTTAGAAATACTACCCTAAATTTTGGCTATATGTGCCTGTAACTCAAAAACGAGTCCGGTGATCCCCGATTTTTATTATTGAATTGCAATCAGCACATGAGGAAAAAATTCTGTACATGGGGTTCAAAGCCACTTTAAATCATCTCAGGCATTCTTCTGGAAGTGAAACTTTATTTATTGTCAGTACAACACTCTGAAAGTCTGTCTTAGTGTCATCCTTTCCTTTTCTTGTAAACTACTTCCTTAATTTGTTTTTAAGTACCTTAATCGAACTGGGGCTAGACCCATAACTCTCCAGTTACTTAGCCTCCAGGCTCTATATTTGTACTTATTTAATTTTTATATGTTAATTGCTGTGTATGTGTTAAATTTGTGAAGTGCAAGAGCGAAATAAAGTGTTGTTGTAACACCGTCTAAAAAGTTGTTCTACCAAACACGACTCTCCCAGGCCGAATCCAGAATCGTCATTTTGCTTTCCTCTTCGTTATTCTGCAGGGTATCGACGAAAAACTGAAAAAGTTAACATTTCAATACATCTCTGCCTGTTATTACAATGTGCCTCTTGGTTTATAGAGAGTAAAATATATGAAAGCTGAAAAAGCGAACTTAAATTGTGATTGTGTAACAAAGCGCTGCACTCCGTGCGAGGTTCACCAATTATTTACCCTTCGCGAGCCAGCCAATTTCGCACCAAACGAAAGGCGTAACCGCATCGAAACCGATGCGGTTACAAATGAAACCGCGTGCGTGTAACAATGCCTTATTCCTACAACCTCACTTTTATCTGACACTCGTTTAGGGAAAGAAAAACAAAATGCAAAGAACGATTCTGCTCGGTTGGCCTGGTCTGATCGGAATGACCGATAAGAAAATGCCGCGAGTGTGATAGGTCAGAAAATGAAAATCAGTAAAACTATTGGATAATGAGGATCATATTTAAAAAATTTCAAAGTGTTTTAGAATCGTTCCATCCTGAAAAACAAAATGAAGCGTATTTTATCATTCCACGTGTAGAAGACATACCGTAAAAACTCTATTAAACCCCCCCCGGGGGGGGGGGAATGGGATTATTTCATTTCAGGCCTTATTGACGGGGAACTTATTAGAGAGGGGGGCTTGATGGAGAAGGGGGCTTATTTGAAATCTCAAACTCGCCGTTTTCGTCCAATAATAATTTTTGCTCCAAACTCAAATAACTGGAGTCAAACGTGATTATTTAAAAAAGAGCAAAAAGGAGTATTACATATTTGAGTGCATATTTGTTCAAAAATATACCAACTGGACTGCATGAAGTGGATTTCGTACGAGGGAATAGGAGGAACTTATTAAAAAATCTCATGTCCCAAAAGGTGAAGGGGAGGGTTATTATAGAGGGGGGACTTATTACAAAAGACGACTTCCAAACGGGAGGCTTATTAGAGAGGGGGATTAATAGAGAGGTGGGGGGGGGGGGCTTAATAGAGCTTTTACAGTAACCCTCTTTGAAAGCGGCAGAAAAGTATCCTCCACCCCTTACAAAAATTTGCGCGGGAAAAATCCGCCGGAGATTGTGGCAAAGGGCGAAAATTTCCCGCCCTTGGGACGGCTCCACGTCAAAAATTTTCAGTTGGATATTTTCCGAGCCAGCTACAAGGTGGGTAAAATTGCTTTCTCTCTCTTATTTACTTTTTTTTTGTTTCACTGTTAAAAAATCCCTAAAATTAGTCACGAACAAAATGAATATACCTCCCCAGTCCCAGCTCCGGGTCTCAACCGGTGCGAACCGGCGCCTTTTCGTCGTTATTTCTAAATTTAGTTTATTTTGACTTCGGGTTGAATTCGCGTCGACTTCGTGTCGCCAGTGAGACGCCAGGCTGACATTTTTGACATTTTTCTTCATGGCGGGTCAAGTGGTGCAATAAAATTCGCAAAGCACACTTTGGCAAACCTTTGGAGTTATTTTCTCAATTATTTCCATACATAGGCTTCATACTCAAAGGGCGGTATCAGTTATCTAAGTTGTGAATGGTTTTAACTGACTGTATTTTAGCTTTTTAACCATTTAAGCTTTGGTTGCAGATTATGCCGTCCTTTCACAATTTTTTCGGACGCCAAGGTACGTAAGCTTTTTAATAAGTCTCAAATTGCTTATATTTAAAGAGTTCATAAAAACAAACCAAACATATCGTGAGGATATGATGATGTCAGCTTAAAATGTTTTAGCTATTTCGAGCATTTGCATTTTGTCAACAGAAGACTTATTTTTTTCTCACATTAAGCTTAATTGAATTGTTCCTTTGTCCTTCAGCACATGCAAGGTCTGCCCCTGCAAGGGCCACTGGACGGCGTGAGGGTTGTAAGTTATCCCTTTACTTGGTGATTATTAATTTTAAAATTCACTTAAGACTTAAGTTCTTATTTGTTATGCTTTGCAATTAGCATATAGTGCAAGCGGTACAAAAGATATTAATCTCAAGCAAATTATCAAATTCAGTTAAGTAAAGGAATTGGTGAGTTTTTGCATTAATTTGTGCATAATTCTGTACTAAAGTGAAAAGAAGTGAAAAGCAATGGACTGTAATACACTAGCTGTATTCAGTTTCTTACATTTGTTCATATGTTAAGATGCGCATGAATTTAAGAGTATCACATATTTATTGATTAGCTGTTGTCAATATTTTTCAGTATTTTTTCTATAAATGATGATTGAATCAATTAGATTTGAAAAGCATCATGGGAATAGAATGAAAACCAGTTGCCTGCAATAATGGAGTTAATTTCTATGATGCATGTTGGCTCCTGACTGAGATAATTAGTACAGTCTACGTGGAAGCAGTTATTAAGTTATGATAAAGAATAAATGGTAACCAGTTGCCTTGAGTAATTTAGTTCTTGTAGAAATTTTTTTATGATAATCTGGGAAATTTAGCTATTTTACAAGTCAAATGGTGCAAATACTGACTGCTAGAAATTTTTCATTTCCTCTTTTTTAGCTGACAGTGCAAGTGAAGTAACCCATGGTAAGCAAAAGACTATAGCCTATGCATGTTTTGATATAATTATTAGCAATTATTGTCAACAGTAAGTTGTGAACATCATTTCATATCTGACATTTTCACTTACAAATACTTAGTTGTGTTGATTTCTTTTCCCAAATTAACCTTGTCTATGTACAAGATATTCTTGCAAACGTAATATAATATTAGTGAAATAGCAAATATAAATAGTTTCAGCTGCAGGCAACAAGTACAGTCAATGTATCTGGTATTATGTTTCCATCTCCCTTCCAAAAAAGAAATGTACATGATTGTAGGGTATTAGAATCACAGGTGTTGCAGTCTTCTTGGAAGCTGAAGTCATGACCAAGAATAAATGGGAACTGGTTACCTTGAGTAATTTAGTTCTCGGACATAATTTTGTTAATCTGGGATATTTAGCTATTTTATAAGTTGAATGGTGCAAATACTGACTTCTAGGAATTTTCCATTTCCTCTTTTTGGCAGGCAGTGGAAGTGAAATAAGTCATGGTAAGCAAAAAGGCTATAGCCTATGCATGTTTGATATAAAAGATTTTCGTCAGTAAGTTGTCAATATTGGTAGTCTTTACACTAGAGATAATGAAAGTAAACTTAGGAATATTCCAAGTCAAGTAATTTTTTGATACTTCAAGTAAATTTTTCTGACTTAACACTTCACACACAAGTCACGTTTTTAACTTCAAGATATACTTAAGCTCATTTTCCCCCACAGTTAATTAAAAATTATTCTACGAGGGTGCACTGGATATGAAGTGATAAATAACCAACAAGGCACGTAGTGCCAGGTTGGTTATAATCATTTCATATCCAGCAGGCCCGAGTAGAATGATTGTTTTATTAAAAACTCTAGGATGCATAATTAACAATCTGAACAAAAAAAAGTGAAAGAAAGAAACTCAGTGGAAGAGAAAACGAAAAATAGGAAACATTTTCCATCACATCACCAAACAAAAAGGGCGCGAAAACCTTTTGGTGTGTTGCAACAGTTCCAAGCAAAGTTAGCTGAATTCAATGAAACCGTGTCCAAGAACAATGTTGAAGCTTCAGTTTACGGTCCTTTTTGGAAAAAGTGCAGAGTTTATTTGCTCTGAATGGTTGTAAATGGTCAGTAGTTTTGCAAAAAATATTCAGTCATTGCTGAAAGAGGGTGGAACACCCTGCACATAGATGTATGAGCCGAAAGATGCAAATTTGAAATCCATCAAAACAACAGCACCAAGGCTATGCCATGGCCGAATTTCATCAAGTTGAAGACACAATTTCAAATTTATTTTGATGGACTGGAACATTGTATTACCAGACCTGGTTGGAAACAACATATATGAAGGATAAGCGAGACAAATGTCCAGGTTATACTTCAATAACTGGCTCATAGAAATTTATCTCGATGCGTGGAAAAAAAACTGCATGGAGCCACGGCTGAACAGAATAACAAAACAACAAGAATGGTGATTCTTCTCATTTTTTGCAAAACACCATGTCCATAACTGGAAAATTTGAAGCTGGTGATTGACACATTGCATTGAGTACAGATCAGAACATTTTTCAATAACTGTTAATTTTTTAAAAAGTGTCACTGATTGCTGGAAAGGTTTTCAATAGTGGATTATTGCTGCAAATTTTAACTGAAGTTCTTGTTTGTTCAGTTTGTTTGGTCAGTAGACTGGCCCTTGAGCATAGTTAGATTGGTGACGTTGTTGAATACATTCATTATTTTTTTCAATTTTTGTTTTCCGTAAATAAAAGTGCGTTTTGCTATTATCTAAACATCAACAGCCTAGAAAATTTTCTTAGCGTTGCAACAAATTTTTTAACACAATCCCAGCACTGTTTCTTGTTGTTCTAAAGCACTCAGCAATGAAAAGTTGAATTCCATTTGTATTTCTGTTCCAGTTTCGAAATTTCTACTCGTTTTAATTCCTATGGTTTATTTATTTATTTATTTTTTATTTAAACATATTTTATTGGTGAAGTTTGCCCTAAGAGGAAAATAACTCATCAAGAGGGCTCACTTCCTTTATCTGAGAAGACTAGAAAGTCTAACTGTCTGCAGATGTCATTACAAAGGCAGCACTTTCTCCTCACTTGCTTAATAACCCTCAGTGCTGGTCTGACTGGGGTTTCTACCCACAACCAGTCCCACACAGTAGTCTAGCTGGTGCTCTACCAACTGACCTAACCAGTCGGCGGTTAGCCGCATGTTGGTTCAAGACTGAAATAATTACAGTCTACTTGGAACCACTGAGTATAGTTATAATCAAGAATAATTGGCAACCAGTTGCCTTAATTGAGTACTGGGAATTTAGTTCTTGTACATAATTTTGTTAAACTGAGATATTTAGCTATTTTACAAGTCAAATGGTGCAAATACTGACTGCTAGGAATGTTTTATTTCCTCTTTTTTTAGCTGGCAGTGCAAGTGAAATAACCGATGGTAAGCAAAAGACTATAGCCTATGCATGTTTTGATATAATAATCAGCAATTGTCAACAGTAAGTTGTTAACATCATTTCATATCTGATATTTTCACTTACTAATGCTTAGTTGTGTTGATTTCTGTTCCCAAATTAACCTTATCTATCTATCTATCTATACATATATCTATATATAGTTATATTCTTCCAGATGTACTACAATATTAGTAGTAGTTTGACTTTACCTTAGCTTATTTCAATTACACAGCTGCAGTCATTATTTAGTACAGTCAATGTATCTGTTATTACGTTTCCATCCCCCTTTCAAAAAAGAAATACACATGATTCCAGGATACATAGGAGTACAAAGAATGGCGGGTGTCGCAGTCTTCTTGGAAGCAGAAGTTATGACCAAGAATAAATGGGAACTGGTTGCCTTGAGTAATTTAGTTCTCGTACATAATTTTGTTAATCTGGGATATTTAGCTATTTTGCAACCCAAATGGTGCAAATACTGACAGCTAGGAATTTTTTATTTCCTCTTTTTTAACAGGCAGTACAAATGACATGACCGGCCCTGGTAAGCAGAATGACTATATCGTGATGGGAATGTTAAAACTAATTACAGGTCACCTTTATTGCCGTGTAGTCAATTACTTTGTTGCTTGTTCTACCCACCATCAGAGTTAAAATGTTTACGGTAGAATACATTTTTTTTAAATTATTTGGAAACAGGTGATCAACAATCAAATAAAACCAGAGCTGCCACTCAACAACCACATGGAGGATACCCTCCAGTTATACCACCTGGAGGATACCCTCCAGTTGCACCACCACCTCCTGTGCCACCTGCAGGTCTGCCTCGTGATCGGCAGACGTTGAGACCGGACAAAAGTAAGTCATATCTGAAACAATTATGAAAGTACCCATAACCCCAAAATAATTTTTTGCTAAAATTGTTGGACCCGTGTAACTCATTGTCCCCTTTTCAGTCAAATCTTGACTTTTAATAGGCCATGAAAGTTACCAAATCTAGCCATCATATGTCCCACAACCGGTCTAGTAAGTGGCCTGCATCTCGTCTGGTCTGACATCACAAAGTGATTTGCATTGTGGTAAGTGCTTGTAAATATGCAGGCAAAGCAGTTTGTGGCTTCAAAGCAGGAGTAGACCAGACTCCTTACTAGCCTTGTCGTGGGTCAGATGATTAGTTTATTGTATGTTTTGAAGCCCAGAAAAGGTTTAAAAGTGGAAATAAAGCCTAAATAGTTTTTGAAAAAGTGCAATGTTTTACATCAGTGAAAAATATATTTGGGGTTTATAGGAACTTAAACTATGTCAATATTGCAAATTAATAGTAATAATCGTAAAGACTTCTCTAGTGAAAAGCTAGAAGTATAATGGCCTGGTTTTTAAATTAAAGCAAAGACTATTTCTGGTGTACTTAAGCTGAAAAGGAGTGCTCTCATAAAACCCTTTTAACTTATAATGAAATTGCCTGGCAGGCAAATGTTTTTACACCATTCTGTGTCTAAGAAAAATGTTAAAAAATAATTGTGATTTTATTCCCCCATAAAAATTCCCATGTGTTACTGTTATTTTTTTTGGATACATTTAATTTGTTGAGTGACCAAAAGTGCTCAGCCATACCGGTAATTATTGCATTTTCTGGAGAAAAAAAGGCTGACAAATTACCATAACAGTGTCCCTTCCATTTAATGAACATTAATTCAATTTAATTTAATTTAATTTATTCCATTTTCACTGCATTAGTTGAAACAATGGTATCAAACATAGAGCATATATAATTATATAAAAAGAAGAAAACTTAGCTAAATTAGATAAGAGAGAAAAAAAATTATTGCAGTGGGGAAGGACTGGAAAGGAACATACGAACCATTCGAGTTAGTCCACCCAGAAATAATGAAAACTGTGTTCAAGTATATATACCCTGTAGGAACCACAGTGAAATAATCAAATGGAGTCATTACTAATGGTCTTTCGATTTTAGATGTTTTATTATACTAGTATTTCTACAATGCCTGTAGACCTTTTTAGTTAACGCAACTTTATGACTGGGTTATTTACCTCGTAAGACAGTAGAAGATACTCAAATTCAGAGAGCATACTGCATTCCAAGGTCCCCTCTTCTGGATTTTTGAAACTGTAATATTCCTTCTTAAAATCCTTGTTGTCAACTAACCACATTTTTTTCCCTTAACATTATGACCCCCAATGATAATACGTAACGTAACCAAACCAACTGCATTAGCTGCGATACATGTACATAGTTTGAATCTATCTTTAGTTACCTAAACAGGATTCCAACTTGTTAGCTTTAATTTGTCTGTCTTGTCTTCTTATTTGTCAGAATTTGAAACAAACAAAACAGCCCATCTGGTTTGAGAAATTGGAACAAGTAGCATGTGAAGAAGATAATAAATTTTGCCTTAATTAATGTCCTTTTCTTTCTTTTGTTCTAGTAAAATGCTTCAATTGCTCTGGGTGAGGGCACATAAGGCGAGACTGCCCCTCTGCAAACAGGTTCTCACGCCATGGTCGCCAGGGTGGCCACCCCAGTCGACGTGGCCGTGGTGGCCACCGTGGCGGCCACTCCTCCTCTGGGAGGAAAATTACCAACATTTCTTTAAAATTTTTTAACTACTTTTTTTATATTAATAATGCTAATTAAAAAGAAATACACATATTTATTAATAATGGTAATAGGACCAAGGGGAGTCCAGTTTGGTCTGTAATCATATGAGTGATTTACAAAATCAGACAACAGTGAAGCGGGATTCCAATTTGTTAATCATGAGTATGATTACAGACAGAATTGGACGACACAAAGTTCTGTTACCAATTAATCAGAACTATGACAAAATTTAAGAAACGAACTAGCCATCGGTTGAGCGTTAAACGGTTACACGTAGTTATGAATTCTGAAAAACAATAGTTTACTCAACAAAATGCATGACAACAGCGCGCGCAAAATGACGCACACTGTCCAATTACAAAGGCATGACGCATAAACTGTCCTATTACACTGTCCAATTACAAGCATGACACGTACACTGTCCTATTAGTGCTCAAATCGGGCTGCTGATAACCAATCACGTTCGAGAATTTTGTTATAGTTTTGATTAAGAATACTAACTTTACTTACAATGCCTACATACCAACCTACTTTACCAATATATTTAATTTATTGAAACTAAGATTACTTTCAATATACAGTTACTCTTAATTACTTACAATGTTATATTAAATGTTGCTTCTAAGAACATAAAAAGAAAAAAATTACAGTGGGTTACAGTTGTACTTAAATTGTTAATACAGCACAAGTCTACTTGTAATGTGAAAATTCAATTAACTGGGGATTACTACCCACTTTTTAAAAAAAATTTTGTGTTAGTGAACTTTCTTTCAGTTTCATATCTTTAATAAGTATTTTAGTTTGAAATCCTTGCAGTTGGGTTCAAATTTGGGTTCTTCTGCAGTACCATAGAAGCAGTTTGCCAATTATTATTAAGTAATTCAGTACGTTAAGCAGTGATTTTGTTACCCGTGTCCTGCGTCCCTGATGCAAAAAAGTCCCCAAAGAAGAAAAATAATTCATGGCACACATCCTGCAGGATGCAAAGATTGATTGAAAGGTGTTTTGGGACAACATTCTGTTTGAGTGATTTTAAAACTGTAATAAAACCACCTCACGTCAAGAGAGCAATATCATTTGCCTATAAAATAGGCCCAGAAGTAATTTCTGAATGACTAAACAGAAGCATTTTCATGCAAATACTCCAATATTAAAGATTTCTTTTATTGGAAATGCTGCCATTTTGATTACGTGATGGAGTGGTTACTCATTATGTTTCGGACCTGATATACACGGCATAAAGTTAACCTTTCTCTCACATGTGAACGCTAAAAAAAATGCAACATAAAAAGGTTTTCAAGACTGTATATTTATTTCAGTATTCTGTAATACAGAGTTTTGCTATTTAAAAAAGTGATTTTAGATCAAACGTCTGGTCGCATGAATCCTCAGAAGAGTCTTTAATATGCGAGTGACTGGGACTATGATTTTTCATGAGGTGAGTCCCAGGACTCACCACAGCAATTGGTAACAAAATCACTGTTAAGTAAAGGGCATAGTTTGGATATTATTGCAAATAAAACATCTTGGAAGACTAAGATCAATTTGTTCATTTGGGAGTTGGAAATTCGTTCCAAAACTGCCTAAAATAGGAATATTGGGAGCTTAAGAAATGATTATGATGACGGCAATGAGATTGGTACAAAACAATAGGCTTGACAAGCAAAAATAATCGCCTTGTGTGTGCTTTTTATGTTTTGGTACATTTCATTGCTATCCTCAGCAAAACAACGTGAAATGACCATATCATGTTTTTGCAAAAACATGAGCAGATGATGGCAAATTTTTCTTTCCATTTCCTTACTTTGACATCATTCATAGCAATTTAGTCCATTGACACTTAGAAAAATTGTGAAAGAGTTACAAAAACAAGATTGTTGCTTAAGCTCCCTATATATTGATACAAGAGGTGATATGAGGTTTCCAATTCTGTCCAACAAAATGAGAACAGATCGTCTGTTTTGAAGCCTATTTTACAAAAGCCTATTCATACAAAATATTTCCTGAAACGCAACAAAGATTCGCGATACACAACAATATTTCCTGAATCACAAGAAAGTTTTGTGATACCTCTTAACTAACTGAGTTCAAGGTCCATACTGTAAGTTACAGACCGAGTTTTTTCCCGTTAAATCAGGCTATATATTCTTACTGGCCTTAGAACGGTTTTCAATTGAGTGTCAAAAATAATTATGGTTTTGCTTTGATTTTGCATTGCTTCACACTGTGATTGGCCAGGAAAATTCGTGCCACTTTCTCAACCAACGAGAAGCAAAACCAAAACCAATTGTGATTTGCACACGCATATTTTCCCGTGATTTACGCCGGTTGCATGTAATTGCTTTGTATTCTGATTGGTTCATTGTGCTATTTGCACTTGTTGTGATTGGTCAGAGTAATTGCTTTGGTTTTGGTTTTACGACACTCAATTGAAAAGTGCTCCATTTGAACAACAAATTTTAGGTAATCACATGATTTTGAGTGCAATTTAGAATAAATAAACACAAGAAAACTTTTTCAAAGACTCGCAAAATTGCCCTAGCCCGCATTAATTATTAATAATATACATGAAAAGATTGCATTATACAGTAAGTAATTTGTACAAGCAACACAAGTGAATAAGGTGCAAATTAAAATAATGTTTTGTCAATCGTTTTAAAGCTTTTTAATCTGCAAAAACCTGCTGAGAAGTTTTTTTTTTTTTTTCAAAGTAATCCTTACCTTCAATATTTCTGGTGCAGGGTGCAAGTCGCATGTTGCAGGATGCACAATGCAAAATAAAGGAAAAAGGATGTATCACAGAAGTCCCTCTTCCCCGTGAAATAAAAGAAATAGAAGACGTCTGCACGCAGGCTACTGGCCTACCGAAAGGATGTGATCAGTCTTTCGAAACCTTTGTAATAATGAAAGACCTTGATAGCCCAATGTGAACTTGAAAATAATGCACCAGAGCACCACCATCATCCTAAAAACTGAAAACATTAGAAGGATATTAGTTTTCGGGATGCAAGTCAAAGTATCATAATGTTCTGGAATCTTTGATGATCAGCACGTTACCTGCATGTGTTTCAAGAACTTTTACAAACAATGACAAAAATCAGTTTACCTGTTGGAAAGCTACAGGAACTTTAAGCTTAAACTTATTAAGCTTTCTGTAAATATAACAGGTGTAAAAGAAGCCACCTTCGCACAGGTCATCATAATCATGTAGCTTTTGACTGTTTTCCCAATGAAATTCCGTATTTTTCAACCTTTACCAGGATTTGACTGGAATCACAACGAATCTTCCAACGTAGATTACAATATACCTTTATAATGGCGTAAGCCGCTGCTCAAAATGCGGTGTGGCCTCTCAGTGACGGTACAGATGGAAGGGTGAAACACAACGATGTTTACTCTTTAAATGAAAGCTGCTGACCCAAATTTAGCGAGACGGATCAGCCGTGGGAAATTTGCCATGTTTTTCCTTCTGGATAGCGTAGCGGATTGAAATAAGTGAATGTTAATGGTACTTTTACCTAAAAGTAAGCGCCTTCGTGTTTACAAAATGTAAATGAGATGCAAACTGATGTGCATACTATAAAGTCTGACGTCAAAGGAATCTTATAGAGGGAAACTATATGGGTTCTTCCCATGGATTATATACCAGTAAGTAGGGTATTATTTTTGTCTTTTGAAGAGAAAAGTCACACAAACCGTGTCAAAAAATTATGCTAAGTCTTTATCTCAATACCGTTACCGATACAACTTGCAAGGTTCGTTTAGAACAACAGTACAAATCAAATCAGATGGAAATAGTAAAATCAGGGTATAAATTAAAGGGTATAAATTGCATTTTTCCGTGCTTTTTTCAGGGTTACATGCTATGAAAATCCCTTAATTTTTCTATGAAAATGCAATTAAAATACTTCTAATTTGCCACTGATGATGATGATGATGATATGATGAAACTTTATTAATTTGTCAAATTGATCTAGCTGACCTAAGTGACAAGGAGCTAACTGGGGACACAGTATATTATACCATGAAAAAATTCACAGGACATGGGTTTAGTTCATAGTCTAATTATCGTGTAGGTTTGGCCAAAAAAATCAATATTTTGTGGCATGCAATGCAATTCTTTGTTATTTTCCAGTTTTCTTCGTCAAATTACATAACTTCTTCCCTCTTCTTCTCAAATTACATAACTTCTTCTCCACCCCTACCCACCTGTTCCACAGTGGGGGTTTGACTTTCCATGTACGTCCAATGGTTATGCAATGGAACTGACTTTAACTGTAAAACTTGCAAAAATAAAAACAAAATAAAACTGTCATGAATGAGAAGGAAGCTGTCTGTTAACTTCTTTCCAGGTGGTGTAAAATGATCAAAAGTGGTTTGGCCTTAAACAAACAAAGTCAGGGTCAACCTTGGTCAACCTGATCCCAGGGATGATGCTTAGATTTCCAACAAGTGAAATCTGATGACCACAGGGAGCTAAATTTGGGTCACACCAAAGAGAAAGTCAAGAGTAAAGCAGAAATGGTCTTTCAACCAGACACTTAATTTTTTGGGTTAAATGTATACATCATGTTTGACTGAGAGATTTTCATATTACATCAGATTTGACAGAATGTGATAATGGTGCACTTAAATTAAACTTGTATCAATATTATAAGCAGGGGTTTCAATAAGTTTTGAAATAGCTGTCTGAGCTAACTAAAGTAGGTGACAACCTGATGAATTTTTTAAGTCATTTGAGTGAAAATACAAAGCAGGCCACGGTAAGAGGTAAATTCTGACAAAGTAGGTGGCAGTAAGCCACCAGTAACCGGCTTTTATTGAAACCCAGTAACTGGCTTTTATTGAAAGCCCTGATTATGATGACACTTTGTGGTGTTTCTTTAACGAGTGTGCAACTCATTAATATGTAATCCTGGACATACCTCTTTCTTTGACCAAATTAAAACATTGAAATTAAGTGCTGTGACATAAGTAATTTTCAAAAAACAAATTGAGGCTTGCAGAGTTTTTGAGTGGATAAAATAATTATACAAAATAATGTGCTATTAGTCAATGTTCGGATGAAGAGTAGTTATTGAATCTGACTTGTAAGTTTGATTTTGTGAGAATTGCCTTTTACAGTGACTTCTTGATTGTCCGGACAATCTCCTCTGGTACCAGATTTTTTCATGAATATTAACAAGGCATAATGAAGATCACTAGAAACTGTCATTATGAGTTACTTTTAATTTAGGCATTGAAAAGAGCATTTAAAACTGGTTTGTTTTCTTTCCAAAGAGTGAATGTTTTAGACCAAAGTCTTTGGATGAAGTTTTTACGATACATACACTATCGCATTATTAAATTCTGATTTCCTAATTGATTCAGTTTAATTTATTTGTGTCATTAATATTCAAATTTTTGATTACCAGTATCTGGACTCTTGGGTATCTGGACTAATTACTCCAGTCCCAGTAAGTCCAGATAATCGAGATTTGACTGTACCACTTTATGACACAAAAAAATGCATTTTTTTCTGTTAAACAAAAACTAGGGTTCCCAGTCCCCCACAGCATTTTTAAAGATCTTATCCTCGACCTAGCTGTGTATTTACCCGCTCTAACTGGCGGGGGTTTCATGAAGGCACCACCATCACTCCTTGTTGCTGGGCATTTATTAACACTCCCAAAGGGGTTTTTCAGTGTCAATTTCTCCATTGAAACAAGAACATAAA
>JAEMWC010000850.1:242500-381524 GCA_016490735.1 Pachyseris speciosa | reverse complement strand
ATAGTACCAGAGGACTTCTCTTTAGAGGAGGTGCCAGCATCAAAAGCTCACACAGGTCAGCACCTTATACAGTGTACATGTACTTGTAATTACACCTGTGGCATCACTTTGACTGTGGAAATACATACAAATCAGTGGCAATTATTGTAACATCAATAGAGACTTTGTTGTTTTGTGTTTAGTGACAGGAGGGTGAGGTAAATACAGGTGATAAATTTAGCCTTTCATTTCATAAAGTCCAGATTACAAAAATGCATGTACAGACTACAATCCCTTCCATCCTATCTCCCCTGCAATGTTCCTTCCTCCCCCCTGTCTCTGTTATGGTTTCATGGATCATAAATATTTAGGGGTTAGAAGACAACAGAATTTCATTTTGACATAGGTTAAAATGAATTTTGACATGAATTTCATTTTGACTGTAATATTGCTCTTTGATGAACGACACAATGTTTTTTGAAGTTTCATCTTTTTGTGATGAGAACGAAACATAAGGTTTCGGATGAGATCTATCGTCAGTTGTCCTGTGAGGAAATTAAACATGTTTTGTCTTCAGTAAAAATGAACTTCAAAAACATTGTGTGGCTCATCAAAGCGATATCTTATTTCATGCTGCTACAACGTCTTGGACTATAATAATTATATATTTTTTCATTTGGTAACAGTACAGCTGCACCATAGCGAATGTCACCCCAATACAAATTATACCAGAGCATATTAGTCATTCCAACCACTAAAAGTATCAAGTACTCTACTTCATGTATTACCTGGTTTCTCTGATCACTACCAAGCAGTTTTGTTCAGTTGTTGTATTTTTTGTATGCTACTTATGCAGCCGATGAAGTTCCAGGTTTATGCCAGACCCACAACATCATCTCAACAGCGATACAGGAAGACACCTCCTTTGAACAGACTACCTTGATGACACAGCACTGTCCACATCTACTGGCCTTGGGCATCACTTCCACCTACTCAGGCAAAAGGAAGAGACAACTGGACATGTCACCACCCCCAAGTGTAAGCTTAACACCTCGTATGCCGGCTAACCCTTCTCTTTTTCTTTCCCTTCTATCTTTCAGTACCAACCTCATCCTCCTCATCATCTCCTTACTCACCTCCTGTTTGTCCACTTGTTTTCTCATCCAGTACCGACTTCCTTTGAACTCCCTCCTCATCATCCAGCCTTACTAATCTTCTTAATGTTTTCCACTGTTCTTTCTCCTCTTTATCTTCTAATCCTCCTTTCTTCTTCCTCATCTCTCCATCCTGTAGTCCTCATTCGGACCTCTTTCCATTTTAATTGTCTTTGTTTCCATCATTATTTCTACTCTTCTTGTTCTTCCCCTGCCTTTCCCTCTTCTCGACCTTCCTGTGCTGTACACTTTTGATCCTCCATGCAGGTAGCTTAGATCAGTCCTGACCTTTTCATCAGACTTCTCTTCTTCCCTTGTAGAATCCAACACTATTTATTGACTATGTAAATGCTATGTCAGAAATCTATTTTAAATGGTATTTAGGGCATATTTTATAACTATTTTAGAAATCATACAAGGTCATATATTTAAGGACTATGTTAGTGCTATGATTTTGCTTTTTAAAATGATTTTAAATCCTATTTTTTTACTATTCAAATGGAACCATTAAATAGTCTATTTAAAAACTATTTTTTTAGCATTACTAACCAAGTAGTTTTACAAGCAAAGGAATAGACTTCAAAAAGCATTTAAATATGTTTTTAGTAGTCATGGATTGTGAAATTAAATAGAATAAAATAGCATTTAAATAGCTGTAAAATAGATTTAACATATATCACGGGCATCATTGGAGTTTGAATAGGTTCAAAATATAATTAACATAGCATTGACATAGAGAGAAGTAAGAAACTTGACACTACCTCCAGCTAAAATAGGAATTAAATAGCTTTAAAATAGATATAACATACATTATAAGAGCCTTTAACCCATTGACTACGAGAGGCTACGCCACGGGAGCTCAAGGTTTCTGAAAATGTCATTTTGACGTAGCTATTTTTATCCGTGAAGCGACAACAATGGCCCAAGTTTGGTTAGCTTGCGATTTCTGCTAAATTTAAAGCCATTATTCATGTTTAGCGGCAGCCTGATGAGCATCATTAAGTGTAGCTAAGAGTCCACTTTCTCAAAGAATCGAGCAAGGTGATGTACTTTGTTCTTGAATTAAATGGCTTGTTACTCAACGAACTGGGAATTTGGCCAGTCGAACACTTAGTACCTTTGGACTCGACTACTGATGAATTTCTTGACCTACCGCCACATATTTTGCAATTTCTGAGTACTGAAGATGACCACTAGCAGGAATTTTTGGCAGTAGGTCGGAGTGGCTGTGGACTTAGTTTCTTTGTGAAAGTATTGGATGAAGGAACGGGTGCTGTCAAAAATTCTCGTCATTTCCAGCATGCAACGTGGTCTAGATGTTGAAAATGGTGGAAAGCCCGAATGCACTGGAACAAAAGGCTGTATCTACGCTCGGGAGAAGAATATGAACAAAAAAAAGTCATTCTAAGCTAGAACAAGGACTGAATTTCATTATGATGGTTGAAGTTTTTCGGCGATGATTTCCTAAAAAACATGAAGGCAAAAAGGGGCATTTTTGTCGTTTCTCTTTGACATTAGAAACGGTCAGTTTCGTTCTTGTCCAAACTCAAAAGGCCATATTTGGTAAAAATCGCTACGTTTCTTGCATTTATTGGATATCCAAATTTAAAGGGCATTCCATTTCGTGCTCACAACTAACAGTTAAGGCAATATTCGTGCGATTGAGAAAGTTGCAATGTTTTGAAGCATGGGAGTTTTTTACGGCCGGTTTTGGCCGGCACGGGTGCCAATGGGTTAAAACATGGGCATTCAGGTAGAGTTTACATAGATTTTAAATATATTTTACTTAGCATTGACATAGGAAGAGATGCTATGTCAGAAAACTATTTAAATGGTATTTAGGGCATATTTTATAACTATTTTAGAAATCATACAAGGTCATATGTTTAAGAATTATGTTAGTGCTATGATTTTGCTTTTTAAAATGAATTTAAATCCTATTTTTTTACTATTCAAATGGAACCATTAAAATAGTCTATTTAAAAACTATTTTTTTAGCATTACTTTAGAACCAAGTAGTTTTTACAAGCAAAGGAAATAGACTTTAAATAGCATTAAATAATGTTTTAAGTAGTCATGGATTGTGAAATGAAATAGAACTAAAATAGTATTTAAATAGCTGTAAAATAGATTGAACATATAACATGGGCATCAATGGAGTTTGAATAGGTTCAAAATATAATTAACATAGCATTGACATAGAGAGAAGTAAGAAACTTGACACTACCTCCAGCTAAAATAGGAATTAAATAGCTTTAAAATAGTTATAACATACATTATAAAGAGCCTTTAACCCATTGACTACGAGAGGCTACGCCACGGGAGGCTCAAGGTTTCTGAAAATGTCATTTTGACGTAGCTATTTTTTATCCGTGAAGCGACAACAATGCCCAAGTTCGGTTAGCTTGCGATTTCTGCTAAATTTAAAGCCATTATTCATGTTTAGCGGCAGCCTGATGAGCATCATTAAGTGTAGCTAAGAGTCCACTTTCTCAAAGAATCGAGCAAGGTGATGTACTTTGTTCTTGAATTAAATGGCTTGTTACTCAACGAACTGGGAATTTGGCCAGTCGAACACTTAGTACCTTTGGGACTCGACTACTGATGAATTTCTTGACCTACCGCCACATATTTTGCAATTTCTGAGTACTGAAGATGACCACTAGCAGGAATTTTTGGCAGTAGGTCGGAGTGGCTGTGGACTTAGTTTCTTTGTGAAAGTATTGGATGAAGGAACGGGTGCTGTCAAAAATTCTCGTCATTTCCCAGCATGCAACGTGGTCTAGATGTTGAAAATGGTGAAAGGCCCGAATGCACTGGAACAAAAGGCTGTATCTACGCTCGGGAGAAGAATATGAACAAAAAAAGTCATTTCTAAGCTAGAACAAGGACTGAATTTCATTATGATGGTTGAAGTTTTTCGGCGATGATTTCCTTAAAAAACATGAAGGCAAAAAGGGGCATTTTTGTCGTTTCTCTTTGACATTAGAAACGGTCAGTTTCGTTCTTGTCCAAACTCAAAAGGCCATATTTGGTAAAAATCGCTACGTTTCTTGCATTTATTGGATATCCAAATTTAAAGGGCATTCCATTTCGTGCTCACAACTAACAGTTAAGGCAATATTCGTGCGATTGAGAAAGTTGCAATGTTTTGAAGCATGGGAGTTTTTTACGGCCGGTTTTGGCCGGCACGGGTGCCAATGGGTTAAAACATGGGCATTCAGGTAGAGTTTACATAGATTTTAAATATATTTTACTTAGCATTGACATAGGAAGAGATGCTATGTCAGAAAACTATTTAAATGGTATTTAGGGCATATTTTATAACTATTTTAGAAATCATACAAGGTCATATGTTTAAGAATTATGTTAGTGCTATGATTTTGCTTTTTAAAATGAATTTAAATCCTATTTTTTTACTATTCAAATGGAACCATTAAATAGTCTATTTAAAAACTATTTTTTTAGCATTACTTTAGAACCAAGTAGTTTTTTACAAGCAAAGGAAATAGACTTAAATAGCATTAAAATAATGTTTTAAGTAGTCATGGATTGTGAAATGAAATAGAACTAAAATAGTATTTAAATAGCTGTAAAATAGATTGAACATATAACATGGGCATCAATGGAGTTTGAATAGGTTCAAAATATAATTAACATAGCATTGACATAGAGGGAAGTAAGAAACTTGACACTACCTCCAGCTAAAATAGGAATTAAAATTAATAGCTTTAAAATAGATATAACATGCATTATGAATAGCCTTTAAAACATGGGCATTGGTAGAGTTTACATAGATTTTAAATATCATTTACATAGCATTGACATAGGAAGAGATAACTGGAGATTCAAGCCAAAAAAAGTCCAGCTGAGTATTGAACCACAGTCAACAACAGACTAGACAAGAACCATATCAACAAAATTCAAAATACTTTATTTTATGCTATTCATTCCAAAGAAATATTTTATAAATCTTGTTCAAAAAAAAACTATGGAGAAAAAAGTTCTACAAAATGAAATTACAATGGAAGCCTAAAACCTGGTTTAAAAAAAAAAACAAAGGGTTATCCTTTTCCTTCAATGTCCATCTTTTGTCCCTGAAAAAAAAAAAATCAGTCAATATTATTAGAACCTTGCATGGAAGTACCAAAAATTATCAGATAGGTCGCAAAGGTTTATAAATAAAAATTATTAGCAGTTTTCTTTTCAAGATGGGGTTGTCAACTTTGTCCAAAAAAAAATGCTGCAAGGTGAAATGGGCCACCATCACGACTCGAAAGTTCAATAAACATTTTTATGGGTCTTAAAAGAGAATAGTGTAGGGACATGTACTGATACCCTGTTTTAAGTAGACTCTTGGTGAATGAGGGTTCAACCTCAAGGCCTGCTTAATGCTTAATGCATGTATAGTTAAGTTAATGAATGGGGCTGTGTGGAAATCATTCCCTATTATCTGTCTCAAAATCAGGCAAGAATAAGAGGTATGCCATATTTAAGGCAGCCAGAAAACAACAGCTCTCCAAAACACTCAACTTCTCTGATATGCATATGGTGAAAACATTAAGAAAATAGCTTTCTATGTGTCACTCCATGCCAATAACTTGTCATATAGTGCAGTGGCCAACCTTGATTTGCTGAATTGTTTTACTGTTTGAGAATGATGCGAAATGTTTTGGATACCTGTACGTGGTTATCGAAAAAAGTTCCAACGTAGACCTATAAGTTTATATAAATCTTAATTAATCTTAGAAATCAGCGAGGAGTAGCGAGCAATCCATGCCACACGGTAAATGTCAGACTAACTGATCTTCTAAAAGTTCTCACGTGTTTAAACAGCCATTCCAGTGGAAACTTGCAAATCGCTCAACAACTAAGCTTAATAAGAAGTTTATAAAGCTTCAAATGTACCTTGATCAATGCAGAACTTCAGATGAACTTGAACGTCAAACTGACTCATGGAAGAAACTCAACAGCAAATAAAGTCTAGTGGAATTTCCGTAAAAAGAGACGCCACGAAGGCTCACCAAGTAGTTCAATCGCAAGAGGACGCTGTGAAATATCACATCAAAAATCGCGATTTTGATAGTCTGAGGTTTCCATTGGATCTTGAAACATCACACCTTCTTTGAAGTTATGCCGCATTTGAAGCCGACAAACGGACATACTTTTCATTCGATGCAAAGGTGACAAACAGCACTAACAACTGGGTAACCTAGCAACTTTGTAACCAGGCAAGAATAAAGATGGTGGCCACGAATTTCGATCGTTCTGAATAAAATGCCAACAGATCGTGAAAAATGTCAACCTCAAAGTGGAGAAATGTTGGCTGTATGACTCCAAAGATGAAATACCAAAAACTACTAAATGTCAACGAAGTAGAGAATTCATTAAACCTACTGTTGATGATGATGTTCGACTAAGAGACGTGCAGCAAGACCTTTCACAGAGACGATTGGCATGGCCATTGACTTGTGAAACAATAATGCAACCCACTTTAGTTAGAATTTAAGGTGACAAGGTGCTGAAGATAAATAATTTGAGAATACTTTCCATGATACCAATCTCAACATTTTTAATAATTTACCTGCCCTACACTATGCTCAGTTGTTTGAACTTTAATCCTGTCCAGATATGAAATCCATGACATAGAGATTACATAGGCTATTCAAATTCTATTTCATTTCTCACCAAAGGCACTCAGAGAACCAAATAGCTTTTAAATAGCACATTTCCTATAACATTTAAACAACAGAAAATTAAGACCTATTTTAATGCTATTTTGTTGGCTCACAGTGATGAATAACACCTGAAAAATATGTTTTAAATAGCATCTATTTACAAGCTATGTAATGTTTGCCTCCAAATATCTCATCAATGCGATATTTTAAAGCTATTTGAGACCGGTACATAGTGAATAAATAGTATCTATTTAAAATGTATGTCGACTGTTGGGACAACATTTTTTTTCTGAATAGTGAAAAAATAGGCACTTTAGGACCATGTCAGTAAGCTAAATAGTATTAAAATAGTTATTTAGAAACTATGTTATTCTGACATAGCTTTTGCATAGTTGAGAGCTATGCTTGAAATACCATGGACTATTTTATATATTTGGCAACATAGCAATAAAATAGATGGTTTCAAGCAAAACATAGCAACAAAATAGTTTAACATAGTAAAAAATAGTATAAACATAGGCTTAAAATATGATTGGTTCTACAAGGGTCCTCCTTGCAGCCCATTTTTTCCTTTCCCCCTAGCCCCTCCACATCCTCCTTCTCTGTCTCATCATCCTCCTTTCCCTCCACCCTATTCTCATTTTACTTCTGCTTTAGCTTACCTTCACGACTTGTATTTAACCACCTATAATGATTGTACTTTGTACACATGCACAGTAGATGCCAGGTTACTGGACATCATGTACAGGCTCATGTACACACTGTTAACTATACCAGAGTACTGCATGTATGTACAGGAGTCAGCTGGCCTATATACAGTATACAGTGTAGCTGTTGTCATTCAATTTTATCCTTGGTTCAATTTTTATTTGTTTTTGTTTTGTACTCATTATCATACATTACCATACACAAGAAAAAAAAAAGAAATTAAAAATTGATCAAACCAAGGATAACATTGAACTACAACATAGCCACCTATAGAAAGGTTGCATGGTCTCACCATGTACATGCATGTCTTTAATTTATTCAAGAGTAAGACCTCTTTTGGAGCTAGTTATTTAGGAAATGAGCTTGAATGCTTGCAAAAACAGAAGCCTACACTTAAGCTATTTTGGGTGCAGAAGACAATGTCCTTGAAATGTGAAGCATCAGGTGGGACACAGCTGCTAAGTGAGAGCTAGATCATACATGTGTATTAGCAGACAAACTGCACCCACGCAATAAGTATTATACAACATTGAAATGCACAATTAATTAGAACTCATACCTCCCTTGGGAACTGAAAGACACAAGAACAGCTTTAGCCCACGAGCTGTACGGGTTATTGCCCTAATTGACCCATTTGTGTGTCTTTTTTATTCTCAATCTGTTTATTTTCATTATGTTTTATGCATTTTATCTCACTTTACAACTATCCTTTTGTCTGTATGATAGTTTTGTAACGTGTATGTATGTAACCATTGTACATTTCAACTCCAATAATGGTTTAATTTCTTATTAATAAAAGCTTACTTGCAAATTCATTTCAATGTTATGCTAAAAATATTGACCAGCATCCCACCCAGAAGAGAACTTACATGAACACTAGCTAATTTACTATATTTGCTTGATGCTAACAGAAATTATAATTAAGGATCAATATTGTTAACTGACAGAACTCAAAGGCCTATTAAAGGCATGTTTTTCATGTGCTCTTCTTCTACGTGTAGGCTAAGAGTAGACTTACCAAATCTTCGATATGGAAAGAGTCCATGAGACCTGAGCAGCGTCAAATGGAGCGAGAGGCTCTCAACCGCCTCCAGAGCAAAGCGGAGTATAAAAGAAATCCACGATTTGTGCCTCCTATTAAATCTGGTCTTACAAAATCAAATAAGGAGAGGAAGAAAACTAGAATGGATACAGAGAAAGAAAAAAAGTAAGTTAGAAAAAATTAGTACAGATTGTTAACTTATATTTATTATTCAGTTTTTGTATTGTGTACAGTGTTAAGGTCATGAGGCAGACGTGCACGTAGACATACATGTATATTATAGCTGACTCTTGATCATGATCCATTGGTTTGAAGATGAAATGATTCAATCTGACGTTTTTTTAGGTATACAGCTAATTTACCGTGTAAAGTTCCGATAGTAACCCCAAAGGCTGCTTATTACCAAAGTAATGAGGGTCACTACTATTGGACCTTTATGGTATGAGTTAGTTATTTCTATTTACTACTAACAGTAATATTAATGTCACAAATACTGGGATAACCGGCTGTAATGAATAGTATACTATCCAGGGAGAGTGGTTATGCTGCAGCTGGTTGTTACATAACCTCCTTCGCAGCCAGAAAATGTTTGTGTTGATCCTATTCTCCCTCCCCACCAACATCTGCTGATTTGTCCGGCTCGGTTCAGCAGACGCAATGGTGGGGAGGGAGAATAGGACCGACAAACAACAGCTGTAAAGGAGGCTAGGTATTACAATTGCCAGTTGGGCCAGTCTCACACTAGTCACTGTTGGCTTGAAAGCCAGCTTTACCTTGCATGGTACAATGTACCTTACTTTGTGTCAACTTATTTTATAGAATCAAAATGTTTAATGGAAGAAGTTGGAAGCTTAGTCGCCAACTGGGGGGGGGGGGAGGTACTCCCTATAATGACCTATAAGGGGAGGCTCTGCCCAAAAGGGGTACCTTTTTCACACTTCAGGTATATGAAATGATAGGGATTTCACGAGTTGAAGTATATGAAAGGGTATGGAAATCTGTCATTGAGGTAACCCCCCCTCCCCCCACATAGAAAAAATTGAGGTAAATAATGCCCACCACACTTTTGAATTTAATCAGCTTGACGTGAAACCATTAGAAGCTGTCATAACATTGACATGGATGTTTTTTTTTCAGAAGCACTGATCCTGTTGAGATTTTTATTGCCTCCCCATCACCCATTGTGTTTACAGCTTATGAAGTTGGAAAAGTGTATGAGGTGTGATTTTACACTTAAGCTGTTTTTAATCTGCCTTTTTAATTAGTACATACATTAATGTAAGATAGCATTGCAGCCACTATTATCAAGGCTGGGTTGTTATGGTTTGCACTGCCCTCAATCATTAGATACATGCAGAAGACTTCGTAGGAAATAACTGGACATAAAAATTTCAGCGGCCGGGTCATTCAGTCAACAAGGTTTCTTTTGGGAAAATTGTTTGCCTTAGAAAAAGTCAAGACCTTCAATTATTTTAGTGATTTTTTTTTATCCAGGAGAGGCCCTCCAGTTATAACTACTAGTCAGGACACTTGTAAAGAAGTGATCGTGTGTTAAAGTTGAATTATCCTAACCTTTTCCATAAGTTCTTTCTTGGAATTCCCCAAATTTTAATTCTAAATGCCTCGGTCCCCTTTACCATAAAAATTATTTTGACTTTTCTGAACCACTCCCCATTGGAATCTGTAATGAGGTGGGACCAGGGGTCATGCAGGGTGAGTGATAAGATTAATGACTGAGGCTGGCCACTAGGAAATTTAAGCATGTGATCATGATTGGCTTTGCCCTTGACCATTGTAAGTTTGGTAGCTTTTTCGCTGTATCCTTCTTGTATGCATCATTTCAGTTACTTTTGGAACTCAAGAATGTGTCATCATCAAGTCGTCAACTGCGAATAATTCCACCATCCTCAAAATACTTCTCAGTTGGGCTAGGTAGGTGACATTGCTGTGTTAATTCTCAGCTTAGGGAATACTTATCCTTCTGGACCATTACCAGTCAAACATGTACTGTATTTCAAACACATGTACATATTGTATTTCAAAACTGATTAGTCATTAGGCATCTAGGCAATAACGTGCAAAGATGCGGTAATGCTTGTGATACTCATTTACTCTACACTATTCATGATGTACTTGAAACTTATCCAGCAGTTCATAATTAAAAAAATACCTACAGACAATTAAAAGGCAGAGCAGTGTGGTTTCTTATGACTCACATGTACAGTGTGTATGGTCATTGTTGTTGACACCTCGTTTAAGCATGTTTTGGCACTGATCATAGAGAGAAAATATTCATAAATTAATTTCTTCTGAGAAGTTTTCCAAAGTAAGTAAAATATAAATATAAATAAATAAGTAAATTGAAGGTCATATGCAAAAAATCGGGCACTTTTGACGAAAAAAATTTTTTGACTTAAATAGTCACTTAGGAGGGTTTTCCACTAGCGCCTCTTCAATTAATGGTGGACTGTTTTCCAGATCTGACAACTGTTCATTTGGTTTGTACCAAAACATTTTCTTATCTTTGTTTAGGGAGATTCCCTGGAGAGCATGGTGTAGTCGCACCTGGTCTTAGTTGTCAATATCCAATCAAGTTCGCCCCTGATTCTCTGGCAGACTATGATGACTTCCTCAAGGTACACAGTGTACATATATAATGGCCCGTACAGGGAGGCTTATTCAGGTATATGAAAGGGTAGGGGCTTCACGACTTGAAGCATCTGAAAGGGTAAGGAAATCTGTCATTGAGGTATTTAAAATGGCCTTTCATTAAAACATTTCTAACACACATACCTTAATTATGACTGTACTGTTTTAATTTATTGAACGCTACGTGAAAATGACAAGAAGACTTCTTGTTCTAGGTATACGAAAGGGGTACTATTTGTCAATGGAAGGTATACGAAAGGTGTACCTTTTCTGTCAAAAATGGTATATAAAAGGGTAAGGGGTTGGACTACGAGGCGGAGACACTGGTTGAGCGCAGTATTCCTTGCGACTGTGTTTGCTCCTGCATGCAGTGCATGTGGTTTAACATTCCAAGTTGCTTAATCTCTGGCTGGATCGGATCCACATGGGCTTGAGGTGTGACTGTCAGGCCACAATTTCATCTCTTCTTTTGCATGTGGCTTGTTCTGAAATTTCTCTTTGAGATCCATTTTTTCAGAGTGCATGATTAATACCCAAGGTTATGGTGTACTTTGATTCTTGTTTAATTTTTAAGAAGTAGAGATTTTCTGATATATTTTTACTCTTTAGTGTCTCTTTAGACTATTATTTGCCTTTAGCTCAATATCGCCAGGTAAAGTGTTATTTTCCACTGGCTGAGTGGAAAATGTTTTTCTCATACACCGCTGGGGCCTGGGAATATGTCATGTGACCTGTGGTGGGCAGTGTTCTTTGTTTCATCCGCCATTACCGACCAGTGTTCTTTGTTGGTGGTCAGCCTGGCATGGCTACCAGTGGTGTGTGAGAAAAGATTTTTGATGAACGAGACGAAAATCCAGATTAAGGCTGGTTTTCAGAGACAGAGTCGGAGTCGAAGTCGTAATGAGAAGCGTGGAGCGTTATGATTAGGTGAAAACTATATTGTCGGAGTTGGAAGCACTATTGTGGTATCAAACTGTAATCCGAGAGCGTGAGAACAAGCATTGTGATTGGTTGGTTCTTGCGCTTCTGCTTCCGACTCCGATAATCTAGTTTTCACTGAATCATAAGCGACGGGGTCATAAGCGGAATTGGAAGAAAATGGAAACGTTCTGATTCTTCCGACGCCCATTCCATCGAGCGTATGACTCCGCTTATGACTCCGATTTTTGATTTTCACTGGGTCATAAGCCGCTCGTACGACTCCGACTACGACTCCGAATCTCGGACTCCGTCGCTAGTGAAAACCAGCCTTAAGCGTTAATAAGCTTTCAAGCTACCCGGTGTCCTGGTTCATTTGGTCAGACCTGGAAAACTGTGCACATTTGTTACACAGTTGGAAAAAATCATACAGAAGTGCCAAATGGACTTTAAAACCCCCTTAATTGGGATAGGCTCAGTTTGGATGTTTTTGATTTTTTTAGTGATGGATTTTTATTTAACCATTAATAGGTGAAAACTCAAGTAGACCCTCCAATAGTTATTCCAATCCAGGCAAGAAGGCCACCTCCTGTATTGTCTTGTAAGTGAAAGAGGAATGACTGAAGTATAAATAATGCTTACCACTTGCAGTGTTACATCTCCGGGTGAGTTTCACCTCGATGTCTGGTTTACAAATTTCATCCCGGGATGATTTCATCCCAGTCTTCAGCACCGTGATGATGGCTCACCCCGGGTGAAACGTAACCACAAATTCCATGAAACAGTCTTCCTGAGACTAAGACTTTGATAAGTGAACTTTCGTCCCTGGGCGAAACTGTTTTCGTTCGTCCCGGGATCAAACCACACCTGTAAACAGCAATACAAATTTGTTCCGGAAGGAAGGTCATCCCGAGATGAACTCATCCTGGCTTTCAGTGATCATACATAAGAACTTCATAAGAATGCCATCCACAACATACAGTTATAACTTCAATACCTTTCTCTTCAAGGGTTTCACTTTAACATTTTGTGTGTGATGGCAGCAGTTAGAGCCAGTTCACGTAGATTAAATACATTTACGTACGTGTATGTGGTCCATACGAAGGGTAATTATGCACAATATGTGATTTCTGTAAGTAAATAATTTAACAAGTATTTCTAATGGTGCATAATCCATCACTGAGTCTCTAAAAAAAACATGACCCACGGACTAAGGTTGGTTTAAGGTATTTCAATAAAGGGGTTAGTTTCATCTTTTCGATGCGATTATCACTGGGTTGCAAATCGTAAACTCTTCAAGGCAGTTGTCGTCCTAACGTTAACGACATTCTACCGACAGGTTACCAACACCTTACTAAAAGATTACCAACAGTCGTCCGACAGATGACCCCTAGAAGCAGTTATCTTTTCAGCAAACTGTAAATAAAGGTTTCCGCCGACAGTTGGCCGACTGTGAGTAAGCTGTTGGTAGTCTGTCGGTCGAGTGTCGGCCAACTGTCGGCCGACTTTCGGTGGAGGGTGGTACTGTTCTAGACAATTACCGGGGTTTCAACTAGTAGGATCGTTTCGATTGATTAACATGTTTGATGTTACGGTCAAAATGTATTGCATCCCACAGGATTTCATTTGAAAAATGTTGTCTACAACTGTGGAATAATGTTACTATATATCTAACTTTTCCCTTCTATAGTGTCTTCTGTTCTTGATTGCGGGCATACTTTGGTGGGAGGCAAGAAAGTTGTTCGTCTGACATGTCAAAACAGGGGTGGTAATGGCAAGTTTTGCATTATGAGAAAATCTTCCTGGCCCTCGGCAACATTTCAGGTATTTTAAAATGGGTATGGACAAACTTTAAGGTAACCTGTTAGATGCAGGATATGTGTGGTATATATGCGCGTTGGCACCTGCATGCGCGCGTGGACAGACCTAAAAGAAAGTCAGTCTTCATTTACAAACACTACTAGCTCCAACATTATGGTCGGATACCACAGCATCTGTTAGAACCGTTTCACGTACCTTTGAAATGTGCTAGCAAATTTGATTGCCTCATTAAAAAGAGGTGCTATTCATACGAAAACACAAACCAGAACTGAACGTTCAAACTGACTCAATTCGTGCTAAGTGTTTGTTGAGCCATCAAATTAGTACGTAAATTTCAACTCTAGCCTACTTAAATAATCGGTTTGTTATACTTTATTTTCTCTTGATAATGGGGTCACGACGACCCCGAAACGTCGAGCATTAAATCTTTCATTAATTTTTGAAATTCAAATGTTCTTAATTTGACATTACAACGATAAAATGAGACTTTTTGATTATCGTCATCATCATTGCCATCTTCTTAGCACCTGCGTACTCCTCCTGGATCAGTAATCACGGATAATTATACCTTGACAGTGCAAATATTTCTGCTAGTATAGTCGCTGACCAATGATGCAATGATCAATCAATCAATCAACCAACCAACCAACCAATCAATCAATCAATCAATCAATGAAGCGGGTGTTGTGGGGGTTGATGCACCATATGTCAAGTCCATTGTTAATCTATTGTTTTCTTCCATTGTGTTTGGTTTATTGTATCGTTCTTTTGCATTGTTTTAATGTTTAGTGCCTTAAGTTTCAATATTTTAATTTTAAATTAGTATAGAACTCAAAGTTATGTAAAGCGTTCCTGAACATTGTTTATAGTTTTAGCGCTATACAAATTCCTTATTATTATTCCTTGTTATTATTGTTTCTCCACTGTTGTGTGCTTTGTGATGTCACCCGTGAAAGCTCGTGTACTTGGTATATGGTGCATTTGCCGTTATGAGCACAAAACCAACACGATCTTACCTTCTCCCGGTTTCTATTTGCCTTTATTGAGAGTTTCCTCTTCCCCTCTCCCCTGCCTTCCTCCGCCATAACCAGCAGATATTTATTTTTACGGAAGTCAGGAATCCTCCGCCTTACTATTAATATCCCAACCAGATGGGCTAGTTACTGGGCTTTTCCATTCCTCTGATAGATAACGCCCTTACAGGGGTCAACTACAACAAGCGGGGGTTTGAAATTTATCACGTTTTGCCTTCATCTGCATTTAAAATCTTTTTAAAGCAGCTTAATTCTCCTTGTCTTGTAGTGGACTCTAGAAAATCCAGGCTCTATTGTTGCTGAACCATTTGAACTGAAACCTGCCATGTTCAAGCTGGATGCTGGAGAGGTGATCACACTAGAGGTATGTCATCTATGATTATAACCTAATTAGTTCACTAGGGACTGGCCAGTATTATGTGTGGCATGTTGGTAAACATAAGATTGCATGAAATGCCATCAGATAGGGTAAACAACCAACGGGCTTTCCACAAAAGGCACATACACTGCTTTTTGCCTTTTAAATATCCAAATGGCTCAAATGATTAGCTCTACACTAATTTTGGGATTTAAAACGCCTGGATTCAGCAAATTAACACATAACTTGAGCCTAACAGTAAGAAGCAACCATGGATCAGATCGTTTTTGTTTCCGTTGCTGGAGTCTTGAGTTTCAAAGTAATACATGTACCATTCTTTTTACCATTAGCCTCAGAATAATAAAAGGTGTGGCTAATCAATGGGGAAACGTCGGGAAGATATCAACAGACAGCAAAAATTACATGTACCCCCCCCCCCCTCCCTGACAAATTGGGTCGAAGTGGAGCCCAGTCGTTTCCGCTAGCCTCCTTTGAATTTCTCTCGTTTATTAGCTGTCACTTGGCCTCTGCACAATTGGCACAATTTTTTACACTTGCATTTCTTGCCACATGCTGGCACTATAATCAGCTTTACTTGCTGATGCAGTGAGGAAATAGATAAAAAATCATCCAAGAAAACGAAAACGAGAGATATAACGCCGTAGGTCAGGTTTTTCCAAAGCATGTAGCTCGTCTTAGTTATTGCAATTTTGTCAGTGATAATTATCACTCTGTTTAGATTACCTTTTGTCCCACGTCAGCCAAGTATTTCAAAGAAGAGGTGGTGTTTGTTTGTGACAACTGTCATGTTAAGGAGTTTTCTATTGAAGGTAACAATAAAGACTGGACGAGCTGTAAAATTATGTGTTGATTTACGATGTTTGTGAGGGACTGTTTTGATGTTAAAGATTTTGTCATAATATTTGTTGGTATGGCAATTCTGATCGATATAATCGTGATTGTTATCAATGTTGGTGACAATGACGATGATAGATATGCAGGCGCGGATCCAGGATTTTGAAATCGGGGGTGAATTTTTGTAATAATGTAATAGAACCAAAGCCTGGTTGAGGTGTTTGAGGGATAAGAAAAAAAAAAAAAGAAAGAAGGGGGGCTCAAAAAAGGGGGGTGAAAATTCAGCCATTTCACCTCCCCTGGATCCGCGCCTGATATGGGTTATTGGCCAACCGTGAGGTCAAGATGGTGGTATATTGGCCAAGTTCTTTTTATGGTTGGTCAATAAAGGATTTATTATATGACTCAAAGGACGCTATTAAAAGACATTTAAAAAAAACTCATTAATAATTCATGATGGAAATACAAAAGGAATTAATGAGTGTCTTTACATCTGATAAAGACACGGCTAAATTTTACATCCGATTTTCTAGGCCATAACAACCCAAAATTTAAATTTAAGTGTAAGAATGGGTAGATGTATAGTAAAGCTTTTTAAGCCGTTCAATGAATTCGCAATTCGTGTTTTATCAAGTCCTAAAACACTCGGCTGCGCCTCGTGTTTTAAACTTGATAAAACACTCCTGCTCATCTATTAAACATTACGTAAAACGCGGAACGAACTGGCTATCCCGAGCGGTCAAGATGGCTCCATCTTGACCTCACGGATAGCCAATCGCAGCAGGAGAATTGATTCATCTTGACCGCTGAAAGAGCCAGTCATATAATAATAATGGTTATTGTCATTTTTATCGTCGTCGTCGTCATCTTCATCATCCTTGTTACTGTTGCCGTTGCCATCTCTTATAGGCGCACAAAATCGTAAACAAAGTAATAATTTTTACATTACCACCCTTTTCAGCAGATTACTCAGGGATGCCACAATCTGGGAAAAGTTAGGGAAAAACAGATTGTTTTTCAAGGTCTGGGAATTGTGCGTCAAGTCAGGGAAAATCTAAAATCTATCTGAAAGTCAGTGAAAAGTTGGAGAATTTTACTTTTGGTTAGCCACTAGGTTTACGAAAGAGTTTCCTTGTTGGTAATTATAATGCCAGTTCATAACTATTCTACTTAACAATTAGATTATGAGCTCGAGATTTCTATCGCGAATTGAGAGCGAATAATCTAATTGTTTTAGTATAAATCTTCTAATCGTTCAAAACTAAACAAGTAAATTATCGAAATCCTCCTCGCAGACACTTCCAAAACGCGACGAAGCGGTCGCCATGTTGTTGACAACCGCTACTCACTATGTATCACAGAATAGATGGCGAGTAGCGTAGCCAATCAAATGACGGCATTCGCGATAGAACGTTAGTAGATTTATACTAAAAAGGAATTGATTTCTGTGGCTTCCTTGCTGCTTTTACTTCCCAAGGATTTGTTTGTGATGGTCAGTGAAAATTGGTTTGTGGTCGGTGGAAAATCAGGGAAATATCAGGGAATTGTTTGTATCCCAGGGATTAGCAACCCTTTTGCTTTAATGTCATGTCGTCACCTTGTCTGTGTTGGGTAAATGGGCATTTTGTTTGCTGTCGTGTTTTCCAGGCACAGGTCAAATGGCAGGAGTGGAGCTTGATTCGGTATCAGGTGGACTTTGCGAAACGGAGATTGGAGAAATGAGGGATGTATCAGCACAACACCTGATACGATTCCACGATGAGAACCCAGAAACAACTTCAGACAAGACCCTAGTCATCAAAAATACAACGTGAGTTGGCCATGTCATATGGTACATTAGTCTAGCGGTATCACCGTATGTGGGAGAGAAGGGGAGAAGGTCATTCGTTTATAAGAAGATACACTGTACATGCGATATGTATGTGCTGCTAGTAGGGCTGCAACGATACATTTTCTCACGATACGATACATATCTCGATACAGTTGCTACGATACGATACACTAGTGCATGTTACAAGTGACCAACTAATCTTACTGACGTATTGGAACTACGCATGCGTTTGTTTGTCCGCCATCTTGAATAATACGTGACACCCGAATGCGATGCAAAAAGGATGGACTTTGCTTCTTCATTTGTTTAATAAATCACTATACAATAGCTACAATGAAGAATTTTGGCAAGGACTCATGAAAGACTGCAATTTTTCATTGATTATATAGAACATTTTATTGTATCTCAATATCGCGATATGCTGTTCAAATATCGATATTCTTATCATGACAAGACATATCGCGGTGTACCGGTGTATCGTTGCAGCCCTAGCTGCTAGGAAGGTTTTACATTTAAGCTATTTTAAAAGACTGGAATATAGTACCTGCCTTTGAAGAGACCGGGGACTGGAAAGCCCTCCATTTCAACGCCAAGAACCCACGTGCTTCAAAAGTTATTAACTGAGTGACCTGAACGGATGCAATTTTGTTTTTGAACGAATTGTCCTAGCCGTGCGAACGGATCCAATTTTCTTGTTTTTAACGGATTGTCCAAGCCACTCGAATAGATGCAATTTTTTTTTAATTGCTATTGGCAGCAGTTCGAACGGTCTCCTGCCATTCTTGAACAGCTGATGAGCGGCAACCACAAGTGAACGACTAAAAGCCACTGTCCTCCAACCGTTCTTGAATATCTGGTGAACGGCAAGTGAACGGCTGTGAGCCGTTTGAGAGGTTAGCCGTCAGTGTACCTTTTGAGCGTTTTGAGCGGTTACTTTTCTGAAACCCTGAAATACATGTATGACCGTCATTGGGTTTTCTATGTACCAGGCTCTACAACCCTGTTGTATTTAAACTTCAGCGCCCAAAAATTGAGTGTGGATTTCAAGGTGCGGGTACGAGAAGAGGTATGATTGACGGCATAACGTTTTTGGGAAAGAGAATTATATTTTTCCCGAAACGGTTTCTCCCATTTTACACCTGAGCAAAGTACCTAAACGATTAATTATACGTTTCTTTCCTCTTTCCCCTAGGAATGTGGCACTTCCTTTCCGTTGGAAGCTATACAAGCCATTCTTTAGGTGTCCTGTGTCTCCTGGTGTACCCGTACGGCCACTGATGGCATCGTCTCAAGTTCAACGGACCCTAGAGGATCTTGGGGCGTTCCGAGTCACACCAAATATGGGCACCTTGCCGCCTCATCAATCAGTTGACTTCATCCTGGAGTTTGCTCCCAAAGAGGTGGGGGAGGGCGGGGGGTGGTGGTGATGGTGGTGGGGGAGGGGATGCTTTTACTAGAAACTAAGCATACTTTTCTATGTTGGCGCAATCTTATTTAAGAGACTAGATTAGCCCGTACACATCACTTGTTTTCAGTTACGTGAAAGTGGTTCATTCCCTATACTACTGGAATAGGCTGCTAAATCCGAAAGAAACTTCCGTGGTTACACCGTACAAAACCACCACTCGTGCAGGTCGCCGCACCTTCATTGTACAAAATCGTCCTAGGCTAATAAAAAGGACACTGAATGGTCCTGTATACGGATATATCCAGCTTGTGACTGTATTTAGTGACTAGTGGAATATCCCGTGGTATACCTCTCGAAATAATGAAAGCATTGCATACCAAAAGCTTTATTGGGCGCTTTTTTTTTTCAGGCCTTAACGGGGGGCTTATTGGAGAGGGTGGGGGGGGGGGGGGGGGCTTATTTCAAATCTTTGAACACGCCTTTTCGTGTTAAATAGTTTCTGAACAAATCGGCTCAAACAACTGCGGTAAAACTTTATCATTTACTCCGAGCAGGAAACAGTATTGTGTGTTTTATTGTATATTTGTTTAAAATAAACCTTCTGGGCCGCATAAAGTGTATTTTGTAAGAGGGAATAGGAGGGAATAATTACAAAATCTCGTGTCCCAAAAGGGGGGGGGGGGGGGGGTTATTACAAAAACCGACTCCCAAACGGGGGGCTTATTAGAGAGGGGGACTTAATAAAGCTTTTACGGTAAGTAGTATGTATGGAACAATCGTGCAAAATCTGTATACGGGCCAGTACGCAATCCGTATACATATACATCCTTAAATACCTCAGCATATTCCCCATATACTTTATTGGTACGCGCTCATTTGACGCCCGTGTACTTGTCATTCCTTACAGTGTACCTTTCAGAACTTGTTGTTATTGTTTCTGTAGCTATAATTTCCTGACTCGTTGTAATATTGCAGTCGGTATTTCCTGTCCTCGAGCCGTTCACTGATGGATGTTTTAACAGTGACTGTATTGAAACATATTGAGTCTTACAGTTTTCTTTGTGTTTTTTTTTTCTATTCCACAGGTGGGCAGTTATCATACTGTTGGTCATCTCATCCTGGAGGAAATTCCAATCCATGAAGGGGATGGCGTCTCCACTGGCAGTGTTCGAGATGCCACTGCAGTGGAGATTGAAATGAAAGCCGTTAGCAAGGTGAAACACGCCTCAAGTGCTTTGATGGTCTTAATGGGAAACCTAATTTAGCGTAGGCAATTGTTTAAACACAAGGGTTTTGTTTATGTTATTTATTCTCGACGTTTTTGCTTTTTTCTAGCCGTTCGATGTGTGCGTGTCTCCTCCACTGGTTGTGTGTCCAGGAACACTCAAAATAGGTGTCCAGTACAGATTTCCTCTGAAGGTTAGCAGTGAATCGTAACTGAATACAAATGAATTGCTTATGAATGCATATGAATGGTCAGTTTTCGTGTGTGCAGAGTACCCTTAAGTCGACCTTGATCGGATCGGGAGATCAAAGCACACGAGGATGACTATTACAAGCGTTCAACTGCCGAACGCTTTCTTTTTGTCGTGAAACCTAGAATGTGAATCGTAAAACCAAAACCAATGCAATTATTCTGACCAATCACAACACACCAACAACACAATGAACCAATCAGATGAACCAATCAGAATACCAAGCTTGCAAGTGCACGTAGCCGGCGCCAGGAGCGGGAAAATGCGCGCGAACACTGACGTCACGAGTGGTTTTTTGTTTGCTTTATTGAGGTTTGACGCAACGCAGTTTCACAGTGAGAGTAAATCAAAACCAAAGGAAATCGCTCTCAGATGGTTTTTTTCGGGGGAAAAAGGAAAGGAAAGGAGAAGAAGAAAGTCGTTTCCCACATCTAACACTTCTTGTTGTTGTTTGGTTTAGATGTCTAACAACAGCGTCTCCGAAGCACGTGTTTCGTGGAGAAATGTTGAAGAACCATCGAGAAGAATATCAGTTGAACCGCAGTCATCTGTAATAGGTACCTCAACGAAAATAACAGTAACAACTGTAGCGATAACAAAGACACAATCTTACAGAGCTGCCAGCAGGAATTGAAACCGAGGCACTGAGTCAAAAGTAGCCTGTTAGGCAGTTTATACCAGGCTTATATGTTGTACGCGTTCTGCGTACTGTTAGGATGGTAGTGCCGAAAGAAACATGCGAGGGCACCAACAGACTGAAAGGCAAGTTCAGGTACAATAAGTGTCTGGCTTGTTGCGTGTGTGGATTACGAGGACAAATAGCTGAATCCCCGTCACGTATTACCTCAGTCTCAGTTTGGCCGGATTTGCTTGCCAAGAATTCAAACTTTTGAATCCCAAGATAGACCGCGGAAATCGGCTTCATTTCGCGGGGGATCTGGACTTTTTGGATGCAGTGGGCCCCCCCCCTGGGGTAAAATGTGGAGGGAGGGGATGAGAGGTGGGAGGACACACAAATTCTGGTCCTGTAGATGTCGTTTGTCTGGTTGAAAAGTGGAGTTCCACGTTTACTGGTTCATCGTCGACGGCAACGTTAACGTCATCGTCCACTGATCACTGTTATGCACATCGTCGTTGTCATCATCATCTAGATTTGCCTTGTTTTTACAAAATACAACAGTTGCCAGATGTGACATGAAAAGTTATGTTATACCGTGCATATTTTATTCATAAATTATGACAAATCTGAGAATGTTACGTTGTCTCAATTGTTGACTAGGTGCAGGCGAGGAAGCTGAGCTGGAGCTGATTATTACAGTAGATAAACCAGGCCAGGTCGAGGAAGCTATTCGGTGTGATTTGAAACATTCATCCGCACCCGTTTATGTTTATGTCAAGGCCACGTTTGAGGTTAGTACATGAAGCACGTAGAAATATATGGAGGACATTTGTGCACCATGAGGCACTGATGTGAACGGAACCCATTTACTCCGGTGCGGATCACTTTAAATATTACGCCAAAGAGATCTGGCCTAAAGATTTCTGTTCACGTTCTTGAGGAGATTAAACTATAGACACTGTTCAAATAATTGGCCCGATCCCCCACATTTAGTTTTTATTGATGTTTTAACGCAACAGTAGTACCTTAGGGCTGCTCAATAGCCTCCATATGAAAGGTTACGGTATGGTATTTAAGGTTAATCGTAACTATTTTTACTCAAGAATGGAGAGAATGAGCGAAAAAGATTAAAGTTTTAGCTGCCAGAAACGAGATGAAAATTGACTGGACATTTCGGCGATTAAGTCTCAGATTTTCGTCCTAAAACGTTGAACAAATACTTCTGTCATCACATTTTAATATTTCCGTCCATTTACATTAACGTTTGTCATTTCAATTGATAACTTCTCTCCTCAAAGCACTGCGTTTACTTATTAGTTCTTACAGCAGGTAATTATCTGACATCATAACGCAGAATATTCGACAGTTTTCGGTATAAACTCATTGACAATGTTTTGTGTTTTGTAGGGACCAGAGGTGGTGTTCACATGTCCAGACCTGAATTTCAATCTCGTTCGATTAAGAGAACAACACGGCTATGATCACATCAACATCAAAAACATATCCAGCATTTCAGCGGAGTGGAGTATTCAGGAATGCCCCGACTGTCTTGAGGTACTTATAGCAGAAAAGGCAAATGATGGGCTCTTTCCAACTAGGGCTGCAACGATACATTTTCTCGCGATACGATACATATCTCTATACAGTTGCCACGATACAATACACCAGTGCATGACTTACAAGTGACCAACTAATCTTACTAACGTTCTGGAACTACGCATGCGTTTGTTTGTCCGCCATCTTGAACAATACGTGACACGCGAATGCGATGCAAAAAGGATGGATTTTGCTTCTCTCTGTTTAATAAATCACTATACAATGGCTACAATGCAGAATTTGGGCAAGGAGTCATAAAAGACAGCAATTTTTCATGGATAATATAGAACATATTTTATTGTATCTTACAGCGGTGATTATATTGCCGTGAACACCTAAAATATGTCTGGAATGTTAATTGTGTCGTAACCAATCACAGGCGAGATCTTCAAACCACAGAAACCACAGGCAACGAACGGTTTCCTATCGGTCACGGAACAAATCATTTTCGTTTTGTTTAACATGTTTAAGGATACAAGCTGTCTTATTAGGAATTTAAAACACCACTGCTCCCCAAGATCAGTGCTGAGGACCGCATTCAGCACATCGTTCGATTTTAGAAAGAAAAATTTAGAAGCCAACGCGACGCGACGACTGGCTTTCCATGTAACGACATATTACATGAAGACAATAAAAAATGAACAATCGTGTATTCTTCTTAGAAAAATAAATTTTCAGATATGCATTCAACAATATAGAGCCGTTGGGTTGTAACATGCGAGTTTACGGAAATTTACGGAGATTCTTTTGGTAAGAAGAATTGCGATCGGAGATAATCATGTTTTTTTTTCTTTTGCGCGCAAAATGTGGTAATAATCGCATCCAAAGGGGACTTAAAATCTTCTTGGCTAAATCCCCTCATAACTAGTTTCCTACAGCATGTAATCCTCCTGATATCAAATGCATAAATGCCTTCAGAGAAAAAGCAAAATTATATTTTTGAAGGAATACCGAAAATTGGGCTGTTTACTTTGCGCGATGTGTCAGTCATTCCATAGATGTTGAATTTGGTCGGTGGTTTTCCAGGCTAATTTGCGATCTTGCGATCAAGGAACTTCTGTCGGCACAGTAGTTCGAAGGTTCAATCGTTAGCGCACATAAATCCAGTCCCCTTGTTCTACAAAAAAATATTAGCGAGGATTATGCTATCAGAAACGAAAACATCGACAAGAACAACTCTCAAATTTCAACTTTATTATTAGCTACCAAAAAAAAGAATAATAAATTACCAAAGTAGTAAATCTCCCTGACCTAACAAAAAAGTGTTAACGCTTGCTGCAACAGCCGCGAAGCGATGGGAATCAGAAAATTCTAGCGGCTTACCTTGCAACATCGTAACTTGCGATCAGGCGTAACTACCGATTTCGATCGTTTGAAAATTCGCACGCCAAACCGTCGCGTGCGTCGGCCCGGCACTTCGGCTTTGTAATTTGTTTCAAAATCGTTCAAACCTGTATTCTTTGCTATTATAGCACACACTGTACAAAAATAGGAAGGAAAAGCAATTGTTTACTTGTAAAGATACTGAATGTTAAAACAAAACGAAAATAATTTGTCCCGTGACAGATTGGGAACCGTTCGTTGCCTGTGGTTTCTGTCGTGTGAAGATCTCGCCTGTGATTGGTTACAACACAATAAACATTCCAAACATATTTTAGGTGTTCACGCCAATATAATCACCGCTGTAATACCGCGATGTGCTGTTCAAATATCGATATTCGTATCGTGACAAGAAATATCGCGGTGCACCGGTGTATCGTTTGAACCCTATTTCGAACTGAGGTTTTTTGTTTTTTGATTACGAGTACGAGATTGAGTACGACTACAGTTTGTTTGCTTTAGATAACGTCGTATTCTCGGTATTGAACTGGATCTAGCATGAAGTCGAAACGCTTCTGCGGGGAAACATTTACATATGAAAAGATTCCCCGTTTAAGCCTCGTGTGCAAGCTAGTTCCGGCTCCTTACGGAGGATACGAATGAGGTCTATTACTAACGACACTCAACTGAATTCCTCTCTAACATAATCGTGGCTGTGTCCTTATACTGTTCCATCCACCAGCAGATGATATCCTAGGTTAGATTGATCCACATTCGTATTCGGGGTGTGTCCTAATCCCGTTTCTGTTTGTTTGTTTGTTTTTTTCGTTTGACCACGCAGAAACATTTTGAATTAAGGGATCCTTATGGCCTGAGTTGGAACCTCTTTCATACTTTTTACCCCCTCCCCTCCCATTTCGAAGTTTTTAGGGGCCAGTTTCTCAAAGCACGACTAAGCTAATCACGTATCAGCGTGGACTTTGATTGCAGTTTAATTACTGTTCAATTCTTGGTTTTCAATCTCTGTATATATATATATAATATTCAATTGTGGAGTCGGACTAGTTCAAACACATTTATTTGCTACTCCGAGTTTCATGCTTCTCACGAAGCAATCTTCAGGCAACTGACAACAATAACGGTTACATTTAAAGATATACAAAATTTGAAAATATGGAACAATGCTTACTAGCGTGACATGCCAAGATGTAATTGGTCGACTGAAGCACTAAGCGTTAAGCAATCACGGTATTTAACAGGAATTTCTTAGAATGTCTACAGATCGATGTCAGTTCATTTCTATGATTAAGTGTCGACATTTCTGGTGTACATATTATAAAATATTTTTCCCACAGACACAGATTACATTTTTTGTTGATATTTGAATACGATCTGGCTTGCCTTACTTTCGCCACTTAATTTCGTAATTGATTTTTCGATCTTTCAGACTCCATATGTGCTTGCTGAGTTCGGTTACATTTTTGTATCGTTCGTTCCTGAAGGAGCATGTGTGGTTTCTGTAACGTTCTTTGAATGTTGTGTCACACAGTCCGATATAAGTCTCTTTGGATTGCGGGGTGACGACCTCTGCTTGGTAGATAATGTACCGCATATGTGCTCCAGAACTTTAGAGTAACGCAACTAAGACAAAAAGCATCTGTTACCTAGATACAATGTCTTGAATGTAACGCATCCCCATAACAACCATCCATATTTTACTGCCAGTTCTGTTAGTTTTAATACTAAATCGTTGAAGTTGCCTGATGAGTGTGGTCATATAATTTTGAACCATACGAAACAGCACTGTCGCAATAAAACGATGATTACTCCTGAAACCTGAACTCCTGTGAAGTTATATATAGACATATATATATATATAGACAAGGTTAATTTGGGAACAGAAATCATCAACTAAGTAATTAAGTGAAAATGTGGCTCAGCCAGGAATCGAACCTGGGTCTCCAGATTACCGGTCGGATGCCTTAACCACTAGGCCACTGAACCAACCACACTGGGTTGACACATATTTTTACTGTACAACACATACACAGTGTGGCCTTATTTTTATGGTAAGGTCCTAGGAGACAATTTCACACATTTTCTGCAACCAGGATCACGTCACTACTCCCCGATCGATCAGCGATGCAAGGCCAAATCCCCCTGGAAATTAATTAAGTACAGTAAGGTAGGGAGGGGATATATTAGCAACTGATTGCCTTAATTACTTAGGATCACCAGCCTATTCCCATATATATATATATATATATATATATATATATATATATATATATATATATATAACCAAAAAGTTGATTGAAATCCTCATCTACTATAAAGTGCTCAATAGCAGAGCTAGAGCTGCAAATAATTATAATCCAAGAGTTAGGTTATTTAAACATTTACTGCAACTCTGAGTTTCATGCTTCTTGCGAAGCAATCATCAGGCAACTGCCAGAAATAACGGTTACAATCACAGAAATTTGAAATACAGAACAATGCATACATTACATTACATACTAGGCGTGTCGCGTCACACGGGTCGTTATCGCTAATTACATAATGACATTTCTTAACAGAAATTTCCTAACATGTCTACAACACGATGTCAGCTCATTTCTTTTGTTTAGACTTGCCATTTCTGGTTTACAAATAATGAAATATTTCTCCCACAAACACAAATTGCATCTCTTAGTAACATTGGAATAAGAACTAGCTTGTTTTATCTTGCGCCATTTGATGACATACTTAGTGTTCTTATCTTTGAGACTCCATATATGTTTACTAAGCTCGGTAGCATGTTTGTAACGCTCGTTACGGAATGAACATACATGGTTTCTATACCGCAATTTGAACGCAGTATCACAAAGTCCGATGTATGTTTCCTTTGTGGATTCTGTGGTGACCTCAGCCTGGTAAATGACGTTTTCTACATTGCAGTTTCCATCCATGGGACACGTGTCAGGTTTCCGACAATTGCAGCTTCTCTCAGTTTGATTATTTGTTAATTTCGGCTTTGTTATGGTTAGATATGATTGTTTTGATGTTGCCCATGCAGCTGTAACTTAATTTGAGGGTGTTACGGTTAAAAATTTTGTGAAGTGGGTTAGATTTGGGGAAATGCTTATCAATTAGTGAAAGGAAGCATTTTCCGACGTTTGTTTCTACGTTCTTGCTATAGGGCGGGTTGAACCATGTGATGTTCCGATGTTCCGGATATCACTACAACCTGTCATTCAATGCCACACCAAACCAGACACCAGGTCAACGGAGAAACAGACAGCGGAACATCACATGGTTCAACCCGCCCTATAGCAAGAACGTAGAAACAAACGTCGGAAGATGCTTCCCTTCACTAATTGATAAGCATTTCCCCAAATCTAACCCACTTCACAAAATTTTTAACCGTAACACCCTCAAATTAAGTTACAGCTGCATGGGCAACATCAAAACAATCATATCTAACCATAACAAAGCCGAAATTAACAAATCCACACGCACTAATAATCAAACTGAGAGAAGCTGCAATTGTCGGAAACCTGACACGTGTCCCATGGATGGAAACTGCAATGTAGAAAACGTCATTTACCAGGCTGAGGTCACCACAGAATCCACAAAGGAAACATACATCGGACTTTGTGATACTGCGTTCAAATTGCGGTATAGAAACCATGTATGTTCATTCCGTAACGAGCGTTACAAACATGCTACCGAGCTTAGTAAACATATATGGAGTCTCAAAGATAAGAACACTAAGTATGTCATCAAATGGCGCAAGATAAAACAAGCTAGTTCTTATTCCAATGTTACTAAGAGATGCAATTTGTGTTTGTGGGAGAAATATTTCATTATTTGTAAACCAGAAATGGCAAGTCTAAACAAAAGAAATGAGCTGACATTGTGTTGTAGACATGTTAGGAAATTTCTGTTAAGAAATGTCATTATGTAATTAGCGATAACGACCCGTGTGACGCGACACGCCTAGTATGTAATGTAATGTATGCATTGTTCTGTATTTCAAATTTCTGTGATTGTAACCGTTATTTCTGGCAGTTGCCTGATGATTGCTTCGCAAGAAGCATGAAACTCAGAGTTGCAGTAAATGTTTAAATAACCTAACTCTTGGATTATAATTATATATATATATATATATATATATATATATATATATATGTATAATTATATGTATATGTATATGTATATATATACATATATATATGCTCTATGTGTGATACCATTGTTTCAACTGATGTAGTGAAAATGGAATAAATAAATAACAAATATATATGCCAAAGCTTCAGGGCTGTGCGACATCCCGTACTCGAGTTATTCGTCGAAATGTACCACTCAAAATTATAGGTTTAGTATGGAAACGCCTTGATGGTGCCCCTCTGAGGGACTCCAGTATGGCGGCCCGAAACAACTGAAAAACATCTGGGGCTTACTTTGGCTATCTCAAAGGCTTTCTTCGCTCTGTTGAGCCTGCAAACATTCGCATAGACGGTTCTCTTGTCATACTGGCTTTTGAAACCTCAAAACACACGGTTAATCGATGTTTTCATGTACGTGATATGCTTGTAGGCAGACATCTTTATGTCACGCACTGTGAAAAACTATCAAATTCAAACTGTTCTATTTTAAAAACAAACACGCTACCGAGCTGGAAACATGGATACATTTCTAAAATGTCTTTTACGTGATGAAGCTAAAAATGCAAAAGTCTGTTTACTTTTGAGTTTTAGTTTTTGATGACGTCATGTGAAAACCAGATATTCACAAAAGGACTTCGTCCTTGGAGTTTGACTTGAGCTTAACTTAACCTTGAGGGTAAAATTGGTTTTTGAAAATATTCTCAGTGAGCGAAACGAACACCTCGATTAGCCGTTAATCATGAGTGAGCGTTAATATTTAGTTTAAACTTTGACACTGCAAACTTTTCTTCTCTCAGCAGCTAGATGGCGAGGTGGCGGATTCAGGGTTTCAATTTACTCCCAATCGTGGAGTCCTTGGTCCACAAGAGAGCAAACAAGTTGAAGTGTTGTTTAAGGTGTTCGATGGTCCGCAGAGGGTAAGAACTGCACTCCAGTGTGACGTGAAGAATGGAAAAACAAGGTAGATATCTCAAGTTTCAAGTTTAGTTTCTGATTAGAAATGAGAGGCTCTCCTTTCTCCTCCAAAACGTTGTGTCAAATGCCGTCCCAATCCCACTACATGTGTTTGTGGATGACTGTTTTTTCTTAAATTCTCTCTCTTGTTTCTTGTTTTTCTGTGTTTGGTTTCTGCAACTGCAACCAAGCCATTGCGTTGTTTCCCACATTTGACACCCGTTTCATGGTTGCCTGCATTTGTTACCCATTGCAATGCTCCTTACATAATGGCACCAATTGCATTGTTTAGTGTATAGTTTCCTGGCTTGACACCATTGCATGACTATGCGCCTGGTACCTACTGTAACCTTTCCAGCACTTGGCAGCAATGGAATTGTTCCCACAACTGCAACCTGGTGCTCGCAAGTTTTTATTGTCCAAATGCGCCTTTGCTTAACTTGCAGCTGGTTAAGGATCTGCAGTTTTTCTTCATAGATATCCTTATCACTTTTGATTTTTGCTTTCAGCTATTTACCAGTATACTGTGAAGTGCAGAGGCCTTTGGTTTGCCTCCTATCTTGTAACATGTACATCGAGAAGGTGTACCTAGGTGTTCCTGTCAACAGAGAAGTAGTGCTTCACAATCAGTCGCTGCTGACAGCTCGCTTTAAGTGGAAACAGGTGAGTACAGATAAAAGATGTTATGCAAGAGCTTATCTTTTTAATTCCTATCTTTCCCGAAGCAGTAAATTTGCAAATCGTCTAAAACATATCTGCTTTTTGCGATGATTGTGGTGAGAAAAATTCTTCTCACTTTGTTTGGATGAATTGCTTCTTTTTCTGCCTATCACTGTACGGCCCGAGCGGTGATTCCACTACTTTGAACTGTGGAGGACAAATAAAGTATGGTTTATGATTTAACAGCATTTTAAATATAATCTGAACCTACGCAGTTCAGTCTGAATAGCTATTTTTGTTTTTTATCATGAGTTCAATGTCTTTTAAAACAGGATTTTCATTGATCGACGCAGCCAAAACGTTGAGTTAATGTGTTAAAACCTCTACTAAGACCACTGTTTTATTGAACTGAGGAGCCGTCATTTGAACGAAATTCAACCGAGAGTGTGGCTTTTTAGACAATCACATTGAAATTAGTTTACACCACGATCGCGAATTGCTTAACCCTGTGTGGATTTTTTGTAAATAATTAACAAATAGATTCCATTTGTCCACGCGTGTGTGCTCTGATGACCCACGGATGGCGTCAAATTAAAAACGGGGTAAGAAAATACAAGTACTCTGATCAATGTTCTTATCAAGTTTTGACGTCGTTCGTGCGTTATTAGCGACCTTAAGCAACGACGACGAGGACGGCAACGAAAACGTCATTTTAAAATATAACTTCTCGTTTCTGTAACTCTTTCGCGATTCTTCCAATGTGTTTAACGTGGAAAATGCTGGCGATATGTCCAGAAACTAAATTACTACGAACGACGTCAAAGTAAGGAAAGAGAAAAAAAGATTTGCCGTCATGCGTTCACGTTCTCAAGAAAACATAAAATTTGGTCATTTGACGTTGTTGTTTTGGAGAGGACGGCAAAGAAATGTACCAAAATGTAAAACACACGTGCAGGGCCATTGTTTTTGCTCATTAAACCTATTGTTTTGTGGCGTTCTCGTTGTCGTTGTCGTTCTCGTTGCTTAAGGTCCCTATTATGATTAGGGTACACATCCACTGCCAAATGGAATCTATTTAGTTTGTGCGTTGCGTTTGACTTTCTTCGCCTCATGACGTCATTCGCACGACTGTGCTTGAATCGTAAACTCCTCTAAACCAATCAAAACGCAAGGTTTACACTCTCTATTTTATAACTGTCGTTAATACCCTCCGGTTCGCAAGTGGACAAAATATATAAAATAAGACATCCTGCGATATAAGAAACATACCCCCCTTGCGGCTTGGAGCGATATGAGGCGGATATATTCGGAGTCGAATTTTTGTCTGGGAACTGGCCTAGCTCTGAAGAGCTGCACCACACAGCACCACCTATACCTCTGGCATCCTAGAAATCAAAGGAGTAGTCTTTTGGTGGCACTAAATCTTAACCAGGAATTGTTCTACATAGCACATATTGCTGTTCGCTGCTGCCAACCCTGGTGAAAAACCTTACAGGATCTTGAAGGATCTTTGAAGATCTGCTCAAGGATCTTTTGTGGATCTTATGAAAGATCCTGGAGGATCTTAATAAAGATCTTCAAGGATCTTGCGTAATCTTCAAAAGATCCTCAAGGTCCCTGCAAAAATCTTCAAGGTCCCTGCAAGGATCCTCAAGGTCCCTGCAAAGTTCCTCAAGGTCCCTACAGGGATCCTCGAGGTCCCTACAAAGATCCTTGAGGTCCTTGAAAAGATCTTCGAAGTCATTGCAAATATCCTTGAGGTCCTTGCAAGGATTCTCAAGGTCCCTGTAAAGATCCTTGAGGCCCCCTTTAAAGAGCTTGCATGATGTTGTAGAGATCCTCAAGGATTCTGTACAGATCCTTGATACAGAAAAGTCTTGACTAGTACACAATGTAATACTATTTGTAAAGGTTTCTGATGTTATCATTGTATATAATAGACACATCTTTTAAACATGTTCTATTTTCTAAATAACTCTTCTCTGCTAAAAAACATATTTGCTGAAAAACAGCATACAATTATCTAATAGTTAAAAGTTTCTGATTGTAATCCTTATAAATTAGCAAATGAAGATGTTTTAGACATATTTTTTTCTCATAATAATTCTTCCCTGCTAAAAAGCATTGCCTGAAGGACAGCACGTTAAGGAGGTTTGCATCAGTCTTTTTTGCCTTTCCTTTAAACATCTCCCGGATACCAGACGGCCAAAACAAATAAAAATCAAAAATGAAATAAATCGACTGTTTTTTTAACGAGGGTGACACGTGACATGGCTATGTGACGACGCAATGTTAACTTCAAGTCAAATAATTCAAATTTAAATCTACTCATTAAGAGTTTCCAAATGTAATTCTTGTATCAGTAACTGTAACTTATATATACTGTAACTTATATATAATATATATAATACTTATATATATATATATATATATATATTATTATTATTATTATTATTACTATTTAACACATTGTGACAATGTCCAAATATGGTCATAGCTTCCTCAATATTGGTCTTGCATACACAACAGTTATCCCGTGATATACGTAATTTTGTGTATTGCGGAGGAAAAAAATGGCGTAATAAACACAGAAAATTGAGCTTAGTCATTTATGTGTTGAATAATAAAACAATTGTCCTGCTCAATCTTGCGGAATATCCCTTGATGTTAGGCAATTTGGGCTTTGGTCTCATTGGCTAAGTATCAGGCAATAACTCAACTCTTGTTCATTCCCTTCAGATCCTTGAAGGGGACTACACTCTTACCTTTGAGCCTAGTCAAGGGTACTTGGAACCAAGAAAGGAGATGTCTATCAAACTGACCTTTACTGGATATAAGAAGGTAGCGCTTCATTATAGGATGTGTCTGCATCAGTCTTAGTCATTCTCAATCCTACTTTATACCGTCAGACTAGGCTCAGTTAACATGGTTTAGTGTGAGTAACTAATAATGTCACTGCTTTTGATGTCAAATCCGTTCTAAAGTTATCACGCGAGACCTTTAGGTACACAAATAACGCTTTTGCAAACCTTTAACAAATGAATTCCTCAGCAGGGAGAGCAAACCATCATAATCTTCTTCCAGACTGTTCGAAAACTTCAAAACGCCCACTTTTTTCATGTTTGAAACCATCTTTATTCTTATGATCCTTGTCTTTGGTATCCAAATTAAACCATCATTTTTGGACCTCCAGTTCTACGAAGTATTCTTTCACTTTTTTAAAAAGAGTGTTAGGCTTAGCTTGGTAGCTCTCCTGTAAGATTTCAACTAATAAGGCAGAACTGATGTTGAACTTGATAGGTTAATTAAAGTCAGTGACTATTTAACTAATCGACACCCAAGAAATTCTGCTTTCTTCCCGAAATGAATGCATGCTGGAAATCAAAGAAGTAGTCTTTTGGTTGGCACTAAACCTGAACTGCGAACTATGGACTGACAAAGCAAAGTGGACGTTTTTAGAATCCTATAGGCAATGGGATCATAATAAGGCCTTTTTCCAAGGCGTTATTTCAGGTTATGCCTGAACCAAAGTCAAGCCACACATCATGTGTCTGGTACGAATTGTTCCACAGGGCCACTTCAGTAATTTAATCACATGCTGCGAGGTGGAGAGGATGTTGGATCCCCTGTGGCTTTCAATCGGCGCCGATGTGCAAGGACTGAGTGTCACTTTTGCAACTCCAAAGATCTTCGATCTTGAAAGGTGAACTTAGATATTAGAATCAGTAACAACGTAACGTAACGTAATGCAACGCAACGTAGCGTAACGTAACAACATAACATATAACATAACATAACATAAAATAATATAACGTGACGTAACATAACATAACACAACCCTTATTTATTTGTCAGTTGGCTCGGTTTCCTTTGTTCTTTTCAGGAGAATATATTACATAACCCCTGATCATTATTCACTGTCTGAAAAGTTGGTGGCAACTTTGATTGTAACAGGGGAGAGCGAGGCTGAAACAATGTCTGATAACAATAGCAAAACAGTGGAGCATACTCCCCTCAACATATTCCCCTGAACATAATCCGCCGAACATATCCCTTCGACTTAGCCTCTCATTACTTGTAAACTCTAAAGAAGAAACAAAAAAAAACAAACAAACAAACAAACAAAAAAAATAGTAATAATAATAATAAACACAGACACAGACGACTTGTTAAACTTCAAGCCAAAAGCAAAGTTCGAAGTCGTACAGTGAGAACAGAAGATTGGCCTCGCCTTCAGTTTGCCTAAGAGGAATCCTTTCGATAGCTGAGTTAATCTTTTGTCTCACGATCGAGTCACAAAGATGTGACTCAATCGTGAGACAAAAAATTAACTCAGCTATCATTTGAAACCACCTTTCATAATATAGGAATCCTTTCGTTTGCCCAGTCATTCCAAACAACAAACAGTTACCGACCACGCGGTGGTCTTTCGTGTGTCAGCTGGTATCCATTCACTGTTTCGTTCAGTAACCTCTTCGTCGGTAACGACTTGTATACCGCTTTTTTCCCCTTTTTCTCCACCATAACTTCTTCGTGGGGCTTACTTGCTACAACGACATTGAAAATGAGTGGACGTTTAAGCACTTAATCATTTTCTCCAGGAGTTTTAAAGTCTGAGCATCCTGGTCGTGAGTCTGACTTGCCCCATTCACAAAGGAAATCCAAGTGCCGAGAAGTACCCTCCAAAGAGCCGGAAAAGTAGCCTCCTTCACAGCCGTTGTTTGTGTCAGTCCTATTCTCCCTCCCCACCCGAGCCGGACATTCCATTCCAGGAACTGACCAATCACATAGTGGCTTTTAAATTTCGGTGGCTAAGTTCCCGTAGCCTCCTCAATTCGCAGCCGTTGTTTGTGTCAGTTCTATTCTCCCTCCTGATTGGATACTCAGACACAATGGGAAAGGAATGTCCGGCTCGGTTCAGCAGACGTTGGTGGGGAGGGAGAACAGGACCGACACAAACAACGACTGCGAAGGTCAGGCTACCGGAAAAGCTGCTTTGGGCTAAAAACAATTCTTCTTCGGGGTCGCTCATTTCTCTCAAGAACTTAGTGTACACTAATCGTTCACACGTTGTAGCATCTAACAAGTTTCCCTCGAGAGAATGTATACATTTTTATTGTAGAAAACCTCACCAACTGGCAAATAAGCATGTTATTTACCTGGCCCTCGGGGTATGTGAAATTCAGGACCGTACAAGCCTGAAATTTTTTCAGGCTTTATTTTCACTACTGCTTAAGTAGTGTTCATAACTGCGATAATTATTCACATATTCATTCTTTATTCCGCCGTTCAAATATATGAGTTTCATATATTCCTTCTCCCATAACATAACGTAACATAACGTAACGTAACATAACATATCAGGTCATGCCATGTTATATTATGTAATTTAGTTTACTTCATCTTACTCCACAACACTTAAATTTGTGTGAACGATATATGAAATGAATCATATATGAACTGCGGAAATGAAATCAAATGAAGAATGATCCTCGCAGTTGTGAACGCAATTTATGCAATTGCGAAAAGAAGCCTGAAAAAAATTCAGGACTTCAACGGGGTTTGAACCCGTGAACTCGCGCGCGAGGTCACGGGTTCAAACCCCGTTGAAGTCCTGCATTTTTTCACAACTGCGAGGATCATTCTTCATTTGATTTCATTTCCGCAGCTCATATATGATTCATTTCATATATCGTTAACACTCATTTCTTTCACGGGAACATATGAACCCACAATTGACCTGCTCCCAACGTCAGTGGCTTCATAGCTCAGTTGGTTAGAGCATCGCACCGGTAATCGCGAGGTCACGGGTTCAAACCCCGTTGAAGTCCTGAATTTTTTTCAGGCTTCTTTTCGCAATTGCATAAATTGCGTTCACAACTGCGAGGATCATTCTTCATTTGACTTAAATTTGTGTTACGATTCTAGCTGTAGCAGAACCTTTGTGGATTTTGTTCTTTCCGTTCTTCCACTTTCTTGAAATAGCTTCTTGTTTCCTGAAGTGGCTGACCATTTCCCGAAATAGCTGCGAATTTCAAGAAAGCGTTTCAAAACCCGCTTGCCATTTCTCGAGACGGCCGTCTTCTTTGAAGGCGTCCTTTTCTTGAAACGTGAAGCCAATTCGAGATTCGCCATCCATTTCACGAAATGGAGGTTCCATCTCTTAAATTGGTTGTCTATTTCAAGAAATGGCCGGTGATTAAAATCAAAACAAAACAAAACTATAAAGCTAGCTATTTCAAGAAAAAGCTATCCATATCCAGAAACAGAGAACCATTCCTTGAGATAACAAGCAGTAAAGTTAGACACTGTGAGTTTTACTTCAGTTCCTAAATGCAAGTTTTTGATAGGTTTGTTTGTTTGTTTGTTTTTTTAGTCGCTCTCTCCAGTATATTATAAGGGGAACAAAATCCATGCTGACTTTATTTTCTTTGCATTTGTTTTTTGCCAGTCCTGAAGACGTAAAAGAAGCTTCTCTTGATGACCGAGAGCTGGTGCTGGATTTCGAAACCGTACCGCTGGCAAGTTGTCCTCACACCACTCTCGTCCTGACCAACACATCAGCGATAAGGGCGCGCTTTGATTTAGAACTGGATCACTTCAGAGCGGCGAAACCACCAACACCACCAAACGGTAAGGAATAGATTAGATAACGGAAGACCTGCTATATGCAAGAATAATGTTGAAACAACACTAAGCTGTCATCCAGACGAAATTCCTGAAAGTAACTGGCAACATGGCGGTTTGGACGCTGTTTGTTTCTTTGGCTTTTGTTTTGTTGTTGTTGCTTTTGCGTGTGCGTTTTATTTTTGCGTACTTGTGCGTGTGCGTTTTCTGTGCGTGTGCGTTTGCATTTACATTTGCGTTTACGTTTGCGTGTGAGTTTGCTTTTGCTTTTTCTTTTGTTTTGGTTTGGTTTTTGTCGTTAATCCATGTTGTTTAAGCTCGCAATCTTGATAAATTATTGCATTTGTTTTTGTTCTTCTCTCTTAGGTGCTCCTCAGGGCAAGAGGTATGGTGCATTTTAATTATCAAAAATCTCAAATACTTTCAATTGTCTTCATGCGAAATTAACAAGCCGAGATAGCTACTCCGAATTAGGAACTGTAAATACGAGAGTAATTTCACTCTTTATTTGCTGAGTAAGGAATTGTATTTTTTGGCGAGTCAAAGGCATACTTTTGCGGGACATACTTAATATGGCCAGTACATTAGTGTAGTCAATGTTCTGTTTATATATCTGCAGGGGTCGAATGTTAGGAAGGACACCAAATATTGCTGACCCGGTCAGTAAGACGGCCACTAAAGCTCACGCAGGTCAGATTTCAAATCCCATCTGGAACTCGGATTTTTTTTCGAGTTTCCATTTGAGATTACATGCATTGCTATTACGTTGTATTTACTCACTTTGGAGGTTTGGTTGGTGGTTGGTTGCATCTTTGATATGCCTTGATGTGACTGCATGATGCAGTTAAGAGTCATATGTACCAGTTGATATGCCTTAATGTGACTACGTGATGCAGTTATGAGTCATATATGTGCCAGTTGATATGCCTTAATGTGACTGCCCTATGCAGTTATGAGTCATGTGCTAGTCATCGTTTGGCTGTGTTACCGTGTGATGCGGTTCCAGTCAAAAGCCCACATTTCACCCTTGCTCACCATAGAGTCCCAGAAGCTCAGTGGTTAGAGCGTCCGTCTGGATCACGTAGTGTCGTGGGTTCAAATCCCATCTGGAACTCGGATTTTTTTCCGAGTTTCCATTTGATATTACATGCATTTCTATCACGTTGCATCTATATTTTGTCAGCTATATTCTAGCAAGAGAGCCTCAGTTGACCTCTTTCAAGTTAATTTTACAATTTGACGTTGGCCAGGCAACAAACGTCCATATACTCCTGGAAAGAGCACCTTAAGAATATTGAACTAGCCAAGTTTGAGAGGCAGACTTTACAACAAAGCAGAGATACAGTTGAAAATATTGTTGTTATACACAACCCTGTAAAAACGATTTACAGTATATTTACATAGTGTAACCCAAACTAGTGTAAATTTCTTGTAAAATTTGATAAAAACATGTACATGTAAAACTTGTAAATTATTATTTACAAGATGTAAATTGCAATTTACATGTCTATGCATGTTTTTAACTTTTCCAGTGTTTCGTTATATTTAAAGATGCGATTTTTTACGTTACCTAGTTGGCTGATTTTGAGGTTCTATTTCTAGCAGTTTCAATGAATTTTTGCTATCTGGCTTAAATGGCAATTTATAATTAATCACATCGTTTCTTGCTTTGGCTCTGGCCGTAGCATTCCACTGATCGTAGACCTTCTCTAGTTGACCTCGGCGCATCCTTTGTTACTCCTTCCCTGAGGTTGGTAGTCCAAGGCTACTAAGGCATTTGTCTCCCCGAGGTCCCAAGATAACACAATGGCCATCATGCCGTATATGTGTTTTATTCAGATTACTGTCAAGCAATCTTGCGTGACCGAAGGGGAGCAGCTTTTGTGCCAAGTCCAGCTTCTGGTGAATTGCTACCATTCGGCTACCAAGTGATTGAAATTACTGGCCACAGTGACATGTGGGGAGAGTACAGGGACTTGCTCATTTGTAAGGTGAATGTCGCACACAACAGTCACGTTACACCTTATCCTCGGCGACCCGGGGCAGATAGTCGGGATGGGACGAAGACCTGGGAGTTTTGCCCTTGAATTCTTCGTCCCACCCCGACTATGCGCCCTGGATCTCCGAGGGTGGTTACATCTAAGGTGTTTATATATCACAACAATGGAGATCGGCGAAAGTAAACAGATGTTATTTATTGCACTAATTAAGGTTCTTACACAAAGGGAGAAATGATCGTTTATTTATTTATTTAATTTTTTTTTTTGCGCAAAATTGATTAAAAATGTTGAGACTCAAGCTTGCCGATTAAGTTAATTCAGTGAAGGTTTTATAATTTTGAGGATGTAACATTTTCAAGAAACAAAAGTCCGCGAAATGAAACTTGTGATTTTGCTGTCTTTGTGGTTCTTATGGAAAAACTCTGACGTCTCAGGGAACCAACAAGAAAGCCTATTTTAATCATGTACCAGATGTAAAGAAAGGCACCCCATAAAATTCTATACACAGTCATCCCTTACCTTACGATCGAGGACCACTTGTTTCAGATTGAAGGCATGGACCCTGTCTATATTCCTGTTAAGATGGATGTTGTTGGCTGTCCGTTGAATTTCCAGATGATGAAGGACCAATCGCCAATTCTACGGTAAGCATTGGTAACAAATATTTTCACTGTCGTCTGTCTAGAACCTGTACCTCTTATAATGGGGACGTTTAGCTCTCCCATAAATTATGATCTCCCAATTACCAACAATTATTCCCCCGCCCCAAGTCACTCTCTTCCTACAGTGTACTTTACTCCCATGAATGTTAGGCTTACATGTCTTTACTTGTGAGCTAAGGGCCAGTGCAAACGCTCCCACGGTACCAACATTGTTGGGCCAACGACATCCAACATCCGCAGCTCAAATATATGAAAATCATATATTCATTATCAGACATCCAACATTGTTGGGTTTAGCATTATCCAACATTGTTGGACAAACAACATCCAACATTGTTGGGCCAACAACATCAACCATTGTTGGATCCAGCATCATCCAACGTTGTTGGGCCAACAACAACCAGCATTATTGAGCCAACAGTATTCAACATTGTTGGGCAAACAACATCCAACATTGTTGGTCCCAGCATCATCCAACATTGTTGGGCCAACAACATCCAACATTGTTGGGCAACAATATTCAACATTGTTGGGCCAATAACATCAAACATTGCTGGACCAACAACATCCAACGTTGTTGGGCCCAGCATCATCCGACATCGATGGGCCCAGCATCATCCAACATTGTCACGCCAACAACATCCAACATTGTTGGGCCAACATCATCCAACATTGTCGAGCCAACAATATCCAACATTGTTGGCCAACGTCATCCAATTACTGCTAACACTCCAGACGGTGTTCAAACGCACCCAACGTGTTGGACCCAACAATATTGGATTTTGTTGGCCAACAAATTTGGTAGCTCTTGTACGGGTCTTAAGTTCCTTAAGCTGTTTTTATAGTCAAAGTGAAACAATTTTCGGCACACTCCTCCCACCTCCCCGGAAATAACCCGACCAGAACAATTTCAATTGAAAAGGCATAACCTCGCGACTTAAATGAAAACGGAATTCAACGGTGGTTTTAACAGGCTTTGTTTTATATCTTTAGATTTGGAACACATGTCTCTGGTGCTCCGTCGGTGCAAAGATCCCTCAGAATCAATAACAGGAGCCCTTATGGTGAGTTTGTATGAAGTTGGAAAGTAGAAAAAGAAGTCGAGTTTGACAACAATTTTATCCACATGTTCACTTCGATTGACCTTTATGTCGTTTTAAGTTACCATATGGTATGAAGAAAAAGACTCGATGTTAAACAATTGAGGTAAAATTTAAAAATATCTTAAAAGTCATGAATAGAAATTTTCAAAAACACCCAGTTAAAGAACTTTGTGTTCGAATCTGTTTGATGTAGGTATCGTAGAAAGCAAGCAATTTTGGTTTTCATTTGGTAATGGTAATGGATTTATATACCGCACATATCACACAGTTTCATGGCGGTTTACAACTCTCCTATAGGGTGAGATCGGACGTCAGCCTGTAAAGGCGCCTCTGGCAGCCGCTATCAGTCCATATTTGATCTCACCCACCCACCACCCACCCAACCCACACATGAATGTCAAGACAGATGAAAGGTAGAGACAGACCACCACACCGGGAACTACGTCCCTACTCTTTTCGAATAGTGTGTGGGTTCTTTAACGTCCCACAGATTATTAGGTACAAGTGTTGTGAGACGGGGCCTACGGTTTATCGTCCTTATCCGAGAAGACTAGAAAGTCTAACCATTTGCAGATGTAATTACAAAGGCAGCACTTTCTCCTCCATATTTCCCGATAGCCAACTGTTTGAGTAGCAATTGTCAATGTAGCTTTGTTACGTGCTTTGTGGTAGAGCGAAATCCCTTCTTTTTTATCTCAACTTTTTCTTTCTTTCTTTTTTTTTTCTCCATACAAACTCCGAATTTGAAGTGACCAATTATACCGATCATCCTTAAAACTGGATTTGCAGTTTAGGATTTTATTAAGAGATTCAGTGTTAGAGGTAGATTGTTCAAGGCAGCGAGGTTCTTAGTTTAGGAGTATGACTGTTCAAGTAATCGATGCCCCGAACTGATGTTTGATTTCCTCTCCTTTTCCCTCACTTCACAGATATTCGCTTAGACTGGGAAGCATACAACATTGTACCACAGGACACCCAGCTCCTGGACATGCTGGTATTCATTGGGGAGCCCTTACCAGTGTTCAAGGATGGGCAGGAGGTGGTACCAGCGGTAATGGAAAAGGACTGTTATCAATGTGAGGAGCAGCCATTCATACAAGTCAAACTAAGGGAACACAATGGAGCATGCACAGACAGACCATTTGACGTCATACCCAGGCAGCAAGTAGGTGCTTAGATTTGCTCTCAGAAGCGTTCCCCGACTGCTGTCACATGGTTTTAGATATATTCCATCGGGACACAATCGTGTGAGGTCTCTACCGGCCAACCGTTCTTGCTTCATCCGGACGAGTTTAAAGCCTTGGGTAACGGAGGACGAAAGTTGCGTAGAGTTCGGAGTCGGCTCTCCTGCGGTCTCACCGACTGTCAATGACTCCAACACGCTGTCATCAAATTTAAACCAATTCCAATTTTCCATGAGAGTCGACGAAAGTTTTTGTCGTTTGGCCCTCGCTCTTGAGAGTAATGAAGTTCTGGGATTGAAAACATAACCATAAATAACAAAATGCTGCGTTTATACCTTCAACAATCTAAGCTATACTCCAATTTGGCACCTCTCTATCTAAGAGCTTCCAAACTCAAATTATTAATCAGGGCCTGGTTGTTTGAAAACCGATTAACGCTAACCCAGGATTAAGACCAGGATAAACGACCAGAGAGACAACTTCACTCGTGAAGCGCCATATTGGTTACGAAGCATGTTTGGCACCTCAATCGACATGAAACCACCTCTCACCTCTGTTTTCTTTCAGAGGCTTGTCTTTACTCACATTCTAGCTTAATAATGCCAGCCTGGGGGCTTTTACAGAGAAACATGGCCCGCAAAAATAGTAGCATGTCTTCGGGTTCAACATTTTTAAACATCCGCTCAAATTTTGTTGAACCGATGTTGGTCAAATGTTGGCACCTTTGCAACCAGTGTTAGTGAAGCGTTGAAACCGTTAGAAACAGTGTTGGTTAAATGTTGGCTTTGTTGTTGTCAGGTAATACCTGCCAAAGGCCATTCCTCAGCCAGGGTGTCTTTCTACCCTCACACGGATAAGCCTTCTGGTGAACAGTGTACTGGATACGCTGCAGCTTACATGAGCCTAGATCCTCAGGTATCAGATTAAATAGGTTATGCTGTTTTTTCGAAACGAAAGCGCACTTAACAACAGCAACAACAATCTTTATTATTTACACCTTTTATTCTACAATTAGCGTTACATTTTTTAAAGGAATTTAGAGCTGTAAAAGTAAGAACAGAAAAGCTAAACTATTACAATTTGGTGTGTAGGGGCTAAATAAACTAACGTTTTCTAGTTAGCCCCTAGCTTAGGAAAGGTAATTACACAAATTGTAGCGGCTACAACAACACAACAACAACAACAGATACCCACATTTAAAAACTAAAACGAAAAATAAACACATATATAGGCAGTTATTAGCAAAAAAGGTGATTGCATCGGGCGCCAGCACAGTTGTGCTAAGCCAGTGGATGAATCATTGGTTGTCACACACTGAATGCCATTTGTCTGCCACACGACAATGCAACAGCACTTTATTGACAAATGTATCAACCATCACAACGATAACAGAACTGAAGTCAGCAAAGGGAAATAAAAAAGCTCCCAAACTTTGATACACTTCTGTTAAAAACAAAATAGGCAAGAACTAACTAAGGGGTGGGATGATGGGAAACTGTTGCACTGTCCGGCATGAAAACAAAAACTAATCACGTGACCGAACGTGAAACTGATATTCTGGCTCGTACTCGGGTCCTCCATTCAGTGTGGGAGAACTTCGTTTCCTGCCTCTTTTACAAGCTCAGCCAGCAGGAAAACATTTCTTTCCTACTAACTGAGCGTTTTGGTCCTCTAAATCACCTCTTTTATTCTTATTTTAAGGAAATAAAAAGTCTCCACTCGTCGATGTACCCAAATTTGATAGTTTTGCTCAAGTTTGAAGTATTGTCATGAAAATCGATATTATGATCTGTTTGAGGTTTTAGATGAAAACCTGCAGATGAAATTCCTCTTTGAAGTATTTTATTGTAAATCGTTGCTCTATGAGAAGTGTACTTTAGATATTTCATTGTTATGCCGACTAACTGGGTTCGTTGCACACGACCAGGACAAGCTATGAACAGCCCTTTGGCTATGAACAGCCCTTTGGCTGTTCATAGCTATGAAAACGTCACCTTGGCGTCCCTCTGAGGGACACCAATATGGCGGCTGGGAACGAGTTAAAACATGTTTCTTACTTTGGCTATCTCCAAAATTTGTTCTCTCTGTTGAGCCTTCAAACATTCACATAGACGCTTCTCTTACCATGTTGGCTTTTCAAACCTCAAAAACATGCGGTAAATCGATGTTTTCATGTGAGTGACATGTTTGTGAGTAGACATCTTTATGTCACGCACTGTGAAAAACTCTAAAATTCAAACTGCTCTATTTTCAAAAGAAAGCAAGCTACTGAGCTGAAAACATGCAAGCAGGTACATTTCTAAGATGTCTTTTACGTGATGACGATAAAAATGCAAAAGTATGTTTACTTTTGAATTATAGTTTTTTATGACTTCACGTGAAAACTCTCTATATATCTACCTTAAATAGTGATTACCTATGTATATTCTGTAAATAACCGCCCATCACTAGTAACTGCACTAAGGCAGTTGCCAACTCGAAAGCTCTCGCACTATTCCAAAATTAATGCCTAATGTGCATGTAAGCCAGCTTTGTTTCTCTTTTTACTCTTTCTCTATTCATGTGCAATAATATTGTGTTTGAATAAGTGTGAATAAACTGAAACTGAAACTGCGTATTGTCCTAAGTTCTCGTTATGTGACTTGAATATTTTACCACTACCAACTTTTTCTGTTCTAGATCCTTGAGATACCTGGTCGTGTGAAACGACTACATGGTGTGGAGTTAAGTCCCTTCCGCCTGGACATGACCGCTAACATTGACCCTGCTTTGTAAGTTGGGCTAGACCCTCGGCATTCTGGTCAATCAAGCTCAGCCGCACAGTACTGAAGAGTCAACGTTTTAGACGCTTACCAAAATATCTCTTATTTGTTTTAAAAATACCCGCATATATTTGTTCTCGGGCATTATGATTATTTTTTCATTATATTTATTTGTTTTATTTTTGTTTTTGTTTTTGTTTTGTTTTTTAACCACGGTTTAAATCGATTTTCACTCTGACCAATGACTGGTTCTTATCATAGCAGAAGCAAAGCAAACCACGACACGTAGATTTTAAAGCCGAATGTGTTACCGATGCCTTATTCTCTAAATGGCGATAATGTTTGATTGACAAACAATATCACCCTAGGGTTGCATTCCATTCTGATTTCGCGTCTGGTTTCGTTTTGGTTTTCTTGCCTCGTCATCAGTAAAGCCTCCCCCCCCCCCTCCCCCCCAAAAAACTTAATTAATTGATCAAGGATAAAAAGTGTAACAGTTCTTAACCCAAGCCAACCCTCTCTTGGTTAGCTGCGGTTTCCCATTCCTTAATTCACACTGAATTCTGTCTGGCTCGTATTATTTACGTGTGTTGTAAGAGCGTTAACTTTTGTTTTGGTTGGGAAAGCGATCTTGTTATGTATTTGGAATTGTAGTTATTGTTTATTTCTTTGTTTTTGTTTTTGTTTGTTTTCACTTTCGTTTCCCGTTTTCTCGATCACAGGCTTTCTGTGGAAACCGAAGAGGACAAAGGAACTGAATTCATAACGGCGGCGTCTGATCTGGTTAGCATTCCTCCCTTCATTATATTACTCTTCTGAATTTTTTAAAGAAATAATGAGTGTGCAGGAATGAAATAATTCTGGAATGAAAACCGCTTGCAGTTTGTATCTGTATGTTTGCAAAATGAAAATTGGCCGTTTTGTATTGTTCAATTTTCGTGCTTAAGCCGAAGATGTGAATCTGTAAATCGCTGATAACACGGAGAAGAATTATGCATGTCGCTTCATTGTGAAATATCGGCGATACAAATTGGGGAGTGTTTTGATGGGAGTGTTCTTTACAAGTATTGATAGAGCCGTATTTTTGAGCGTTCTTTGCGAATTGTTATTTTTCCTGTTTCCCATGATTAGCTTGGTGGGGAGACACCGCTGGTACATCGTTTTGTGTTCACTAACACCACGGAAACGCCGCTGACCGCGAGGTTTGAAACGAAGGCTCCATTCAAGATCTTAGCCACCGAGCCTCCTCCATCGGCCAAGACATCTAGGTCCCATGCTCCTGGAAGCATCACGGTCAAACCCACTAAGACTTTGGAGGTGATTGTTTCGCGTTCTGTTGTTCTGTAGTGTAGGTTGATAGCACTCACAACAGCAAAACGCTAATGCGAACAGTAATGCTTGTGAATTCGGATTTAAAACGGACTATGATAAAGGAGGTTAGTTTCTAAAGAAACTGTGGTGCTGCGTCGGTGGGGAGTGAAACTCGACAATTTGGTTTAACAATGGTGTTGATAATGTAAATTGACCACAGTCAAAAAGTTGATGTTTCGAGCGTTATGCACATGCCATCGGCTTCCCCGTGGGGTCGACCCCCGGGCTAACCAGGGGGATTGTAAAATCAGTCAAGCAAACATGAGGAATTTCCCCGGGGTATTGGGGAATCTCTCAAGACAAAGTCCCCTGGGTTAGGTTCTCTCAGCTGAAAATTCCCGTGACATCCTTTTCAAACTTGTGAATTCCCCCATCCCCTAATCTTTGATCGTAGAACAATGTCAAGATTTACCCCTACCCTCGGGCAAAGGATCCCGTCCATCTCCTTGTATTTCCCCAAATATCTCCCTGGTAGGCCCGGGGATCGACCCCACGGGGAAGCCGATGACATGTGCATTAGCCCTTCGTTTATGAACCGACTTTTTAAGAAAATGTGAGGATTTTTGCGGTATTGTGACTTAAGATGTTTTGGAAACCTAGACCGTTGACGTTAACTAATGTGAAGATGGATAGATTCCATAGACCCTTTTCATAATGGCGCCCGACAAATTATTCTTTTCTTCTTATGATAATGAGCCCTACTAGCCTCGTCAGCATGTGCAAAATTCAATAGAATTTTTTCATTAAAGTGAGGTTAGTAGGGCTAATTAACACATATACAAAAGAATAATTAAAATCGTCCGCCATTATGAAAAGGTCTATAGCTTGTCTTTCCCGTAAATCAGACTTTTTCTTGCTGAACCTGAATACCAAGCCTTCCTTAGAGCAGGTGGGGAAGGGAATGAACTGGAAGGAGGGAGGGGAAAGGGTGAGAGAGTAGAATGCTTGTAGCCCCTTTCCCTTCCCGTTTCTCCTTACCCTCCCACTTTCCCCATCCTCCTCCCCTTTCTCCTCTTCAACTCCTCCCCCCCTCATCACCTCCCCTACCTCTCATCACCTTTCACCTCCTCAACTCTCCCTGCTCACTTCCCCTCGGCTCCCCCTCTATTCCTTTCCCCTCCCTAACTATCCCTGCTCACTTCCCCTCAGCTCCCCCTCTATTCCTTTCCCCTCCCTAACTATCCCTGCTCACTTCCCCTCAGCTCCCCCTTTATTCCTTTCCCCTCCCTAACTATCCCTGCTCACTTCCCCTCAGCTCCCCCTTTATTCCTTTCCCCTCGTCAACTCTCCCTGCTCACTTCCCCTCAGCTCCCCCTTTATTCCTTTCCCCTCCCTAACTATCCCTGCTCACTTCCCCTCAGCTCCCTTTCTATTCCTTTCCCCTCCTCAACTCTCCCTGCTCACTTCCCTCAGCTCCCCCTTTATTCCTTTCCCTCCCCAACTCTCCCTGCTCACTTCCCCTCAGCTCCCCCTTTATTCCTTTCCCCTCCTCAACTCTCCCTGCTCACTTCCCCTCAGCTCCCCCTTATTCCTTTCCCCTCCCTAACTATCCCTGCTCACTTCCCCTCAGCTCCCCTCTATTCCTTTCCCCTCCTCAACTCTCCCTGCTCACTTCCCCTCAGCTCCCCCTTATTCCTTTCCCCTCCCCAACTCTCCCTGCTCACTTCCCCTCAGCTCCCCCTTTATTCCTTTCCCCTCCTCAACTCTCCCTGCTCACTTCCCCTCAGCTCCCCCTTTATTCCTTTCCCCTCTTCAACTCTCCCTGATCACTTCCCCTCAGCTCCCCTTTATTCCTTTCCCCTCCCTAACTGTCCCTGCTCACTTCCCCTCAGCTCCCCCTTTATTCCTTTCCCCTCCCCAACTCTCCCTGCTCACTTCCCCTCAGCTCCCCCTTTATTCCTTTCCCCTCCCTAACTGTCCCTGCTCACTTCCCCTCAGCTCCCCTTTATTCCTTTCCCCTCCCCAACTCTCCCTGCTCACTTCCCCTCAGCTCCCCTTTATTCCTTTCCCCTCCTCAACTCTCCCTGCTCACTTCCCCTCAGCTCCCCCTTTATTCCTTTCCCCTCCCCAACTCTCCCTGCTCACTTCCCCTCAGCTCCCCCTTTATTCCTTTCGCCTCCTCAACTCTCCCTGCTCACTTCCCCTCAGCTCCCCCTTTATTCCTTTCCCCTCCTCAACTCTCCCTGCTCACTTCCCCTCAGCTCCCCCTTTATTCCTTTGCCCTCCCCAACTCTCCCTGCTCACTTCCCCTCAGCTCCCCCTTTATTCCTTTGCCCTCCCCAACTCTCCCTGCTCACTTCCCCTCAGCTCCCCCTTTATTCGTTTCCCCTCCCCAACTCTCCCTGCTCACTTCCCCTCAGCTCCCCCTTTATTCCTTTCCCCTCCTCAACTCTCCCTGCTCACTTCCCCTCAGCTCCCCCTTTATTCCTTTCCCCTCCACAACTCTCCCTGCTCACTTCCCCTCAGCTCCCCCTTTATTCCTTTCGCCTCCTCAACTCTCCCTGCTCACTTCCCTCAGCTCCCCCTTTATTCCTTTCCCCTCCCTAACTGTCCCTGCTCACTTCCCCTCAGCTCCCCCTTTATTCCTTTCCCCTCCCCAACTCTCCCTGCTCACTTCCCCTCAGCTCCCCCTTTATTCCTTTCGCCTCCTCAACTCTCCCTGCTCACTTCCCCTCAGCTCCCCCTTTATTCCTTTCCCCTCCTCAACTCTCCCTGCTCACTTCCCCTCAGCTCCCCCTTTATTCCTTTGCCCTCCCCAACTCTCCCTGCTCACTTCCCCTCAGCTCCCCCTTTATTCCTTTCCCCTCCCCAACTCTCCCTGCTCACTTCCCCTCAGCTCCCCTTTATTCCTTTCCCCTCCCCAACTCTCCCTGCTCACTTCCCCTCAGCTCCCCCTTTATTCCTTTCGCCTCCTCAACTCTCCCTGCTCACTTCCCCTCAGCTCCCCCTTTATTCCTTTCCCCTCCTCAACTCTCCCTGCTCACTTCCCCTCAGCTCCCCCTTTATTCCTTTGCCCTCCCCAACTCTCCCTGCTCACTTCCCCTCAGCTCCCCCTTTATTCCTTTCCCCTCCCCAACTCTCCCTGCTCACTTCCCCTCAGCTCCCCCTTTATTCCTTTCCCCTCCCCAACTCTACCTGCTCACTTCCCCTCAGCTCCCCCTTTATTCCTTTCGCCTCCTCAACTCTCCCTGCTCACTTCCCCTCAGCTCCCCCTTTATTCCTTTCCCCTCAGCTCCCCCTTTATTCCTTTCCCCTCCCCAACTCTCCCTGCTCACTTCCCCTCAGCTCCCCCTTTATTCCTTTCCCCTCCTCAACTCTCCCTGCTCACTTCCCCTTAGCTCCCCTTTATTCCTTTCCCCTCCCCAACTCTCCCTGCTCACTTCCCCTCAGCTCCCCTTTATTCCTTTCGCCTCCTCAACTCTCCCTGCTCACTTCCCCTCAGCTCCCCCTTTATTCCTTTCCCCTCCCTAACTGTCCCTGCTCACTTCCCCTCAGCTCCCCCTTTATTCCTTTCCCCTCCCCAACTCTCCCTGCTCACTTCCCTCAGCTCCCCCTTTATTCCTTTCGCCTCCTCAACTCTCCCTGCTCACTTCCCCTCAGCTCCCCCTTTATTCCTTTCCCCTCCTGAACTCTCCCTGCTCACTTCCCTCAGCTCCCCCTTTATTCCTTTGCTTTCCCCAACTCTCCCTGCTCACTTCCCCTCAGCTCCCCCTTTATTCCTTTCCCCTCCCCAACTCTCCCTGCTCACTTCCCCTCAGCTCCCCTTTATTCCTTTCCCCTCCCCAACTCTCCCTGCTCACTTCCCCTCAGCTCCCCCTTTATTCCTTTCCCCTCCCCAACTCTCCCTGCTCACTTCCCCTCAGCTCCCCCTTTATTCCTTTCCCCTCCTCAACTCTCCCTGCTCACTTCCCCTCAGCTCCCCCTTTATTCATTTCCCCTCCCTAACTGTCCCTGCTCACTTCCCCTCAGCTCCCCCTTTATTCCTTTCCCCTCCCAACTCTCCCTGCTCACTTCCCCTCAGCCCCTTTATTCCTTTCCCCTCCCCACTCTCCCTGCTCACTTCCCCTCAGCTCCCCTTTATTCCTTCCCCTCCCTAACTGTCCCTGCTCACTTCCTCTCAGCTCCCCCTTTATTCCTTTCCCCTCCCCAACTCTCCCTGCTCACTTCCCTTCAGCTCCCCCTTTATTCCTTCCCCTCCTCAACTCTCCCTGCTCACTTCCCCTCAGCTCCCCCTTTATTCCTTTCCCTCCCCAACTCTCCCTGCTCACTTCCCCTCAGCTCCCCTTTTATTCCTTTCGCCTTCTCAACTCTCCCTGCTCACTTCCCCTCAGCTCCCCCTTTATTCCTTTCCCCTCCTCAACTCTCCCTGCTCACTCCCCTCAGCTCCCCTTTATTCCTTTGCCCTCCCATTTCTCCCTGCTCACTTCCCCTCAGCTCCCCCTTTATTCCTTTCCCCTCCCCAACTCTCCCTGCTCACTTCCCCTCAGCTCCCCCTTTATTCCTTTCCCCCCCAACTCTCCCTGCTCATTTCCCCTCAGCTCCCCCTTTATTCCTTTCCCCTCCCCAACTCTCCCTGCTCACTTCCCCTCAGCTCCCCCTTTATTCCTTTCCCCTCCCCAACTCTCCCTGCTCACTTCTCCTCAGCTCCCCCTTTATTCCTTTCCCCTCCTCAACTCTTCCTGCTCACTTCCCCTCAGCTCCCCCTTTATTCCTTTCCCCTCCCCAACTCTCCCTGCTCACTTCCCTCAGCTCCCCCTTTATTCCTTTCGCCTCCTCAACTCTCCCTGCTCACTTCCCCTCAGCTCCCTTTATTCCTTTCCCCTCCCTAACTGTCCCTGCTCACTTCCCCTCAGCTCCCCCTTTATTCCTTTCCCCTCCCAACTCTCCCTGCTCACTTCCCCTCAGCTCCCCCTTTATTCCTTTCGCCTCCTCAACTCTCCCTGCTCACTTCCCTCAGCTCCCCCTTTATTCCTTTCCCCTCCTCAACTCTCCTTCTCACTCCCCTCAGCTCTCCCTTTATTCCTTTGCCCTCCCCAACTCTCCCTGCTCACCCCTCAGCTCCCCCTTTATCCTTTCCCCTCCCCAACTCTCCCTGCTCACTTCCCCTCAGCTCCCCCTTTATTCCTTCCCCCTCTCCAACTCTCCTGCTCACTTCCCCTCAGCTCCCCCTTTATTCCTTTCCCCTCCCCAACTCTCCCTGCTCATTTCCCCTCAGCTCCCCTTTATTCCTTTCCCCTCCCCAACTCTCCCTGCTCACTTCCCCTCAGCTCCCCCTTTATTCCTTTCCCCTCCTCAACTCTCCCTGCTCACTTCCCCTCAGCTCCCCCTTTATTCCTTTCCCCTCCCCAACTCTCCCTGCTCACTTCCCCTCAGCTCCCCTTTATTCCTTTCGCCTCCTCAACTCTCCCTGCTCACTTCCCCTCAGCTCCCCCTTTATTCCTTTCCCCCCCCAACTCTCCCTGCTCATTCCCCTCAGCTCCCCTTTATTCCTTTCCCCTCCCCAACTCTCCCTGCTCACTTCCCCTCAGCTCCCCCTTTATTCCTTTCCCCTCCTCAACTCTCCCTGCTCACTTCCCCTCAGCTCCCCCTTTATTCCTTTCCCCTCCCAACTCTCCCTGCTCACTTCCCCTCAGCTCCCCCTTTATTCCTTTCCCCTCCTCAACTCTCCCTGCTCACTTCCCTCAGCTCCCCCTTTATTCCTTTCCCCTCCCTAACTGTCCCTGCTCACTTCCCCTCAGCTCCCCCTTTATTCCTTTCCCCTCCCCAACTCTCCCTGCTCACTTCCCCTCAGCTCCCCCTTTATTCCTTTCGCCTCGTCAACTCTCCCTGCTCACTTCCCCTCAGCTCCCCCTTTATTCCTTTCCCCTCCTCAACTCTCCCTGCTCACTTCCCCTCAGCTCCCCTTTATTCCTTTCCCCTCCCCAACTCTCCCTGCTCACTTCCCCTCAGCTCCCCCTTTATTCCTTTCCCCTCCCCAACTCTCCCTGCTCACTTCCCCTCAGCTCCCCCTTTATTCCTTTCCCCTCCTCAACTCTCCCTGCTCACTTCCCCTCAGCTCCCCCTTTATTCCTTTCCCCTCCCCAACTCTCCCTGCTCACTTCCCCTCAGCTCCCCCTTTATTCCTTTCCTCCTCAACTCTCCCTGCTCACTTCCCCTCAGCTCCCCCTTTATTCCTTTCCCCTCCCTAACTGTCCCTGCTCACTTCCCCTCAGCTCCCCCTTTATTCCTTTCCCCTCCCCAACTCTCCCTGCTCACTTCCCCTCAGCTCCCCCTTTATTCCTTTCGCCTCTCAACTCTCCCTGCTCACTTCCCCTCAGCTCCCCCTTTATTCCTTTCCCCTCCTCAACTCTCCCTGCTTACTTCCCCTCAGCTCCCCTTTATTCCTTTCCCTCCCCAACTCTCCCTGCTCACTTCCCCTCAGCTCCCCCTTTATTCCTTTCCCCTCCCCAACTCTCCCTGCTCACTTCCCCTCAGCTCCCCCTTTATTCCTTTGCCCTCCCCATTTCTCCCTGCTCACTTCCCCTCAGCTCCCCCTTTATTCCTTTCCCTCCCCAACTCTCCCTGCTCACTTCCCCTCAGCTCCCCCTTTATTCCTTTCCCCTCCTCAACTCTCCCTGCTCACTTCCCCTCAGCTCCCCCTTTATTCCTTTCCCCTCCCCAACTCTCCCTGCTCACTTCCCCTCAGCTCCCCCTTTATTCCTTTCGCCTCCTCAACTCTCCCTGCTCACTTCCCCTCAGCTCCCCCTTTATTCCTTTCCCCTCCTCAACTCTCCCTGCTCACTTCCCCTCAGCTCCCCCTTTATTCCTCTGCCCTCCCCATTTCTCCCTGCTCACTTCCCCTCAGCTCCCCCTTTATTCCTTTCCCCTCCCCAACTCTCCCTGCTCACTTCCCCTCAGCTCCCCCTTTATTCCTTTCCCCTCCCCAACTCTCCCTGCTCATTTCCCCTCAGCTCCCCCTTTATTCCTTTCCCTCCCCAACTCTCCCTGCTCACTTCCCCTCAGCTCCCCCTTTATTCCTTTCCCCTCCCCAACTCTCCCTGCTCACTTCCTCAGCTCCCCCTTTATTCCTTTCCCCTCCTCAACTCTTCCTGCTCACTTCCCCTCAGCTCCCCCTTTATTCCTTTCCCCTCCCCAACTCTCCCTGCTCACTTCCCCTCAGCTCCCCCTTTATTCCTTTCGCCTCCTCAACTCTCCCTGCTCACTTCCCCTCAGCTCCCCCTTTATTCCTTTCCCCTCCCTAACTGTCCCTGCTCACTTCCCCTCAGCTCCCCCTTTATTCCTTTCCCCTCCCCAACTCTCCCTGCTCACTTCCCCTCAGCTCCCCCTTTATTCCTTTCGCCTCCTCAACTCTCCCTGCTCACTTCCCCTCAGCTCCCCCTTTATTCCTTTCCCTCCTCAACTCTCCCTTCTCACTTCCCCTCAGCTCTCCCTTTATTCCTTTGCCCTCCCCAACTCTCCCTGCTCACTTCCCCTCAGCTCCCCCTTTATTCCTTTCCCCTCCCCAACTCTCCCTGCTCACTTCCCCTCAGCTCCCCCTTTATTCCTTTCCCCTCTCCAACTCTCCCTGCTCACTTCCCCTCAGCTCCCCCTTTATTCCTTTCCCCTCCCCAACTCTCCCTGCTCATTTCCCTCAGCTCCCCTTTATTCCTTTCCCCTCCCCAACTCTCCCTGCTCACTTCCCCTCAGCTCCCCCTTTATTCCTTTCCCCTCCTCAACTCTCCCTGCTCACTTCCCCTCAGCTCCCCCTTTATTCCTTTCCCCTCCCCAACTCTCCCTGCTCACTTCCCCTCAGCTCCCCCTTTATTCCTTTCGCCTCCTCAACTCTCCCTGCTCACTTCCCCTCAGCTCCCCCCTTTATTCCTTTCCCCTCCCCAACTCTCCCTGCTCATTTCCCCTCAGCTCCCCCTTTATTCCTTTCCCCTCCCCAACTCTCCCTGCTCACTTCCCCTCAGCTCCCCTTTATTCCTTTCCCCTCCTCAACTCTCCCTGCTCACTTCCCCTCAGCTCCCCCTTTATTCCTTTCCCCTCCCCAACTCTCCCTGCTCACTTCCCCTCAGCTCCCCCTTTATTCCTTTCGCCTCCTCAACTCTCCCTGCTCACTTGCCCTCAGCTCCCCCTTTATTCCTTTCCCCTCCCTAACTGTCCCTGCTCACTTCCCCTCAGCTCCCCCTTTATTCCTTTCCCCTCCCCAACTCTCCCTGCTCACTTCCCCTCAGCTCCCCCTTTATTCCTTTCGCCTCGTCAACTCTCCCTGCTCACTTCCCCTCAGCTCCCCCTTTATTCCTTTCCCCTCCTCAACTCTCCCTGCTTACTTCCCCTCAGCTCCCCCTTTATTCCTTTCCCCTCCCCAACTCTCCCTGCTCACTTCCCCTCAGCTCCCCTTTATTCCTTTCCCTCCCCAACTCTCCCTGCTCACTTCCCCTCAGCTCCCCCTTTATTCCTTTCCCCTCCTCAACTCTCCCTGCTCACTTCCCCTCAGCTCCCCCTTTATTCCTTTCCCCTCCCCAACTCTCCCTGCTCACTTCCCCTCAGCTCCCCCTTTATTCCTTTCGCCTCCTCAACTCTCCCTGCTCACTTCCCCTCAGCTCCCCCTTTATTCCTTTCCCCTCCCTAACTGTCCCTGCTCACTTCCCCTCAGCTCCCCCTTTATTCCTTTCCCCTCCCCAACTCTCCCTGCTCACTTCCCCTCAGCTCCCCCTTTATTCCTTTCGCCTCGTCAACTCTCCCTGCTCACTTCCCCTCAGCTCCCCCTTTATTCCTTTCCCCTCCTCAACTCTCCCTGCTTACTTCCCCTCAGCTCCCCCTTTATTCCTTTCCCCTCCCCAACTCTCCCTGCTCACTTCCCCTCAGCTCCCCTTTATTCCTTTCCCCTCCCCAACTCTCCCTGCTCACTTCCCCTCAGCTCCCCCTTTATTCCTTTGCCCTCCCCATTTCTCCCTGCTCACTTCCCCTCAGCTCCCCCTTTATTCCTTTCCCCTCCCAACTCTCCCTGCTCACTTCCCCTCAGCTCCCCCTTTATTCCTTTCCCCTCCTCAACTCTCCCTGCTCACTTCCCCTCAGCTCCCCCTTTATTCCTTTCCCCTCCCCAACTCTCCCTGCTCACTTCCCCTCAGCTCCCCCTTTATTCCTTTCGCCTCCTCAACTCTCCCTGCTCACTTCCCCTCAGCTCCCCCTTTATTCCTTTCCCCTCCTCAACTCTCCCTGCTCACTTCCCCTCAGCTCCCCCTTTATTCCTCTGCCCTCCCCATTTCTCCCTGCTCACTTCCCTCAGCTCCCCCTTTATTCCTTTCCCCTCCCCAACTCTTCCTGCTCACTTCCCCTCACCTCCCCCTTTATTCCTTTCCCCTCCCCAACTCTCCCTGCTCATTTCCCTCAGCTCCCCCTTTATTCCTTTCCCCTCCCCAACTCTCCCTGCTCACTTCCCCTCAGCTCCCCCTTTATTCCTTTCCCCTCCCAACTCTCCCTGCTCACTTCTCTCAGCTCCCCCTTTATTCCTTTCCCCTCCTCAACTCTTCCTGCTCACTTCCCCTCAGCTCCCCCTTTATTCCTTTCCCCTCCCCAACTCTCCCTGCTCACTTCCCCTCAGCTCCCCCTTTATTCCTTTCGCCTCCTCAACTCTCCCTGCTCACTTCCCCTCAGCTCCCCCTTTATTCCTTTCCCCTCCCTAACTGTCCCTGCTCACTTCCCCTCAGCTCCCCCTTTATTCCTTTCCCCTCCCAACTCTCCCTGCTCACTTCCCCTCAGCTCCCCCTTTATTCCTTTCGCCTCCTCAACTCTCCCTGCTCACTTCCCCTCAGCTCCCCCTTTATTCCTTTCTCCTCCTCAACTCTCCCTGCTCACTTCCCCTCAGCTCTCCCTTTATTCCTTTGCCCTCCCCAACTCTCCCTGCTCACTTCCCCTCAGCTCCCCCTTTATTCCTTTCCCCTCTCCAACTCTCCCTGCTCACTTCCCCTCAGCTCCCCCTTTATTCCTTTCCCCTCTCCAACTCTCCCTGCTCACTTCCCCTCAGCTCCCCCTTTATTCCTTTCCCCTCCCCAACTCTCCCTGCTCATTTCCCCTCAGCTCCCCCTTTATTCCTTTCCCCTCCCCAACTCTCCCTGCTCACTTCCCCTCAGCTCCCCCTTTATTCCTTTCCCCTCCTCAACTCTCCCTGCTCACTTCCCCTCAGCTCCCCCTTTATTCCTTTCCCCTCCCCAACTCTCCCTGCTCACTTCCCCTCAGCTCCCCCTTTATTCCTTTCGCCTCCTCAACTCTCCCTGCTCACTTCCCCTCAGCTCCCCCTTTATTCCTTTCCCCTCCCTAACTGTCCCTGCTCACTTCCCCTCAGCTCCCCTTTATTCCTTTCCCCTCCCCAACTCTCCCTGCTCACTTCCCCTCAGCTCCCCCTTTATTCCTTTCGCCTCCTCAACTCTCCCTGCTCACTTCCCCTCAGCTCCCCTTTATTCCTTTCCCCTCCTCAACTCTCCCTGCTTACTTCCCCTCAGCTCCCCCATTTTATTCCTTTCCCCTCCCCAACTCTCCCTGCTCACTTCCCCTCAGCTCCCCCTTTATTCCTTTCCCCTCCCCAACTCTCCCTGCTCACTTCCCCTCAGCTCCCCCTTTATTCCTTTCCCCTCCCTAACTGTCCCTGCTCACTTCCCCTCAGCTCCCCCTTTATTCCTTTCCCCTCCCCAACTCTCCCTGCTCACTTCCCCTCACCTCCCCTTTATTCCTTTCGCCTCCTCAACTCTCCCTGCTCACTTCCCCTCAGCTCCCCTTTATTCCTTTCCCCTCCTCAACTCTCCCTGCTCACTTCCCCTCAGCTCCCCCTTTATTCCTTTCCCCTCCCCAACTCTCCCTGCTCACTTCCCCTCAGCTCCCCCTTTATTCCTTTCCCCTCCCCAACTCTCCCTGCTCACTTCCCCTCAGCTCCCCCTTTATTCCTTTCCCCTCCCTAACTGTCCCTGCTCACTTCCCCTCAGCTCCCCCTTTATTCCTTTCCCCTCCCCAACTCTCCCTGCTCACTTCCCCTCACCTCCCCCTTTATTCCTTTCGCCTCCTCAACTCTCCCTGCTCACTTCCCGTCAGCTCCCCCTTTATTCCTTTCCCCTCCTCAACTCTCCCTGCTCACTTCCCCTCAGCTCCCCCTTTATTCCTTTCCCCTCCTCAACTCTCCCTGCTCACTTCCCCTCAGCTCTCCCTTTATTCCTTTTCCCTCCCCAACTCTCCCTGCTCACTTCCCCTCAGCTCCCCCTTTATTCCTTTCCCCTCCCCAACTCTCCCTGCTCACTTCCCCTCAGCTCCCCCTTTATTCCTTTCCCCTCTCCAACTCTCCCTGCTCACTTCCCCTCAGCTCCCCCTTTATTCCTTTCCCCTCCCCAACTCTCCCTGCTCATTTCCCCTCAGCTCCCCCTTTATTCCTTTCCCCTCCCCAACTCTCCCTGCTCACTTCCCCTCAGCTCCCCCTTTATTCCTTTCCCCTCCTCAACTCTCCCTGCTCACTTCCTCTCAGCTCCCCCTTTATTCCTTTCCCCTCCCTAACTGTCCCTGCTCACTTCCCCTCAGCTCCCCCTTTATTCCTTTCGCCTCCTCAACTCTCCCTGCTCACTTCCCCTCAGCTCCCCCTTTATTCCTTTCCCCTCCCTAACTGTCCCTGCTCACTTCCCCTCAGCTCCCCCTTTATTCCTTTCCCCTCCCCAACTCTCCCTGCTCACTTCCCCTCAGCTCCCCCTTTATTCCTTTCCCCTCCCTAACTGTCCCTGCTCACTTCCCCTCAGCTCCCCCTTTATTCCTTTCCCCTCCCCAACTCTCCCTGCTCACTTCCCCTCACCTCCCCTTTATTCCTTTCGCCTCCTCAACTCTCCCTGCTCACTTCCCGTCAGCTCCCCCTTTATTCCTTTCCCCTCCTCAACTCTCCCTGCTCACTTCCCCTCAGCTCCCCCTTTATTCCTTTCCCCTCCTCAACTCTCCCTGCTCAATTCCCCTCAGCTCTCCCTTTATTCCTTTGCCCTCCCCAACTCTCCCTGCTCACTTCCCCTCAGCTCCCCTTTATTCCTTTCCCCTTCCCAACTCTCCCTGCTCACTTCCCCTCAGCTCCCCCTTTATTCCTTTCCCCTCCCCAACTCTCCCTGCTCACTTCCCCTCAGCTCCCCTTTATTCCTTTCCCCTCCCTAACTGTCCCTGCTCACTTCCCCTCAGCTCCCCCTTTATTCCTTTCCCCTCCCCAACTCTCCCTGCTCACTTCCCCTCACCTCCCCCTTTATTCCTTTCGCCTCCTCAACTCTCCCTGCTCTCTTCCCCTCAGCTCCCCCTTTATTCCTTTCCCCTCCTCAACTCTCCCTGCTCACTTCCCCTCAGCTCCCCCTTTATTCCTTTCCCCTCCCCAACTCTCCCTGCTCACTTCCCCTCAGCTCCCCCTTTATTCCTTTCCCCTCCCCAACTCTCCCTGCTCACTTCCCCTTAGCTCCCCCTTTATTCGTTTCCCCTCCCCAACTCTCCCTGCTCACTTCCCCTCAGCTCCCCCTTTATTCCTTTCCCCTCCCCATCTCTCCCTGCTCACTTCCCCTCAGCTCCCCCTTTATTCCTTTTCCCTCCCCAACTCTCCCTGCTCACTTCCCCTCAGCTCCCCCTTTATTCCTTTCGCCTCCTCAACTCTCCCTGCTCACTTCCCCTCAGCTCCCCTTTATTCCTTTCGCCTCCTCAACTCTCCCTGCTCACTTCCCCTCAGCTCCCCCTCTATTCCTTTCGCCTCCTCAACTCTCCCTGCTCACTTCCCCTCAGCTCCCCCTTTATTCCTTTCCCCTCCTCAACTCTCCCTGCTCACTTCCCCTGGGCTCTCCCTCTATTCCCTTTCGCTCCCCATCTCTCCCTGCTCACTTCCCCTCAGCTCCCCCTTTATTCCTTTCGCCTCCTCAACTCTCCCTGCTCACTTCCCCTCAGCGCCCCCTCTATTCCTTTCGCCTCCTCAACTCTCCCTGCTCACTTCCCCTCAGCTCCCCCTTTATTCCTTTCCCCTCCTCAACTCTCCCTGCTCACTTCCCCTGGGCTCTCTCTCTATTCCCTTTCGCTCCCCATCTCTTCCTGCTCGCTTCCCCTCGGCTCCCCCTTTATTCCTTTCCCCTCCCCAACCCTCCCTGCTCACATCCCCTCCCCCTATCTTTCTTTCCCCACTCTATGTGCTCTCTTCCGTTTTCCCCCTTTTCCCCTACACCCAGTAACGTCTGATGCTCGGGTTACATGGTGTTCTCATCTATCAGTTACACTGGGGTCATTACCACTTTTAAAATACTAGTTACAAAATCCAAACTATGTTCTAAAATACTTCTGAAATGCTAGCGATCGTCACTGGATAACGTGGCGAGTTTACAAAGTAACGGTGTGATGTTTACACGATATATGGGATGCCAAAATAGTTGATGTTAATTACGAGGGGAGAGGAATGAGTGCTAGAGTTGGCGGAGTGGTGTTAATAGACGTCAACTAACCGTTGTTGTAATTTTCTCCTAGTTGAAGGTTGGGTTCTGCTTGTCTGATGAGCTTGTTCACAAAGTGACCGAGCTCTTGCCTGAGCAGGAGCAAGATGATGGAACGTTGCTCACAGCTCCAAGCGATGGTGACAGGAAACTAATCTTCAAGCGAGATCTGAAAGTGGAATTCTCTAATAATACCGCACAGGTAATGGTGGTTACAACAGTGATGGCAGTTAAATAGTAGTGACAAAAATTATTTAGTTGTTACGAAATTGTGTTCGCAACAATGAGCGACCAACTGACGTGGTCTTTAGACGAAAATAGTTTTAGAGTTGCATATACAAAGTAGTGTGTTCGAAGTATATGCAAATGAGGATTTTTCCTGATAAAAATTATTGAGTGCTTTGTGTGTAGTGGAAGGGTACTAACAAGAAGCAAGCCATCCAAATGAAACATAACATGATTAAAAATCCCCATGTGACAGGAGGCAGACCAGTTGACTATTCTACAAGAGGCGCCAAGTAGTTGACTCCGAGACTATCAAGAAACAACTCCAAGTGGATCACTGCCGGATCACTAGTCCATTGCTCTTAACAATCGAACACGCTGCCCCCTGAAAGTGGTTGAGTCATCTTATATTTTACACTTTTGAGATTTACACAATGCAAAGCTTATCCCCACAACCAGATCTCCTCTTTGTGGGTGTGAGATGACGTGTAAGGGGTGAAAGACTTATTAGGAAACTCAGTTGGCATGGCAAAGCTGATCACCTCAAACAGCTGGTTAAGCTTGTCCCAACCAGCGTTTTATAATTTCGGCTACTAAGGGCCTGTTCACTTGGAGGTAGGGAACCCCGGGAAGGTGAGGTACCCACCTATCCGTGGGCAAAAAAGCTGGCCTTCACATGCAACCCCGGGAGCTGGGGTGAGATTTAAAATGCTATCGCGTGGCCGCTAATAACGTATATCAACAAAGACTTCAGAGACAATTGCCCGGATGAACATCACCCCACCCACCTCCAGCATTCACATGGAGAAAACGCACCCCATCTAAGCGGGTTACCCGCCCAGGCTGACCGGGCAACCCGCCTTGGTGAGGTACCCCACTTCACATGTGAACGCGATCGAGAAATAAAGAGAGATTGTATGGAGAGATTGGTAACCCCAACGAGGCGGTGTACCTCACCTTCCTGGGTTCCCCCACCTCCATGTGAACAGGCCCTAAGAGGGGACTAGTGGGAAAAGGTTACACAATTTACAAAATCAGCTGACTAGGGGTAGGGGAGGGGTTTATTGGCCAGGGAAGTGACATTGTCTGGAGTCAGAAGGTCACGTTAGGCAAGAAATTACCCAGCGGAAAGGTGGGGACCGGAGTGTTATTTTTGTTCGAATGCTATATTACTAGAGTTAAAGTTCGTTCGTTCATTCATTCATTCATTCATTCATTCATTCATTTATTTATTGTTTACAGTTAATTCCACTCATGGCCTCGATAGCTGTACCCACCCTACGCCTTTCTCAAGATGTCTTGGACTTTGGCACTTGTCTAGTTGGCCAATCCGTTGAAATGCACGTGACGTTGTCTAATCCTTCCCAGTCTGCCTCGGCTTGGATCACTAATAAAGGTAGCGCTAAGTAATTGTTCTAGAGTAGAAGCAAATAAGTTGTTGGATATTATTCATTATTCTACGTTATTATTTTTATTTACTATGCATGCCAGAGGTGCCGTTTTTGCCATCGTTGTTGGTTTGGTCGCCCTATCGAAAGGCAGAGGAACAAGAGGCTACAATTAGCCTAAACTCGGGCCTTCAAACATACAGTAGGGCATCCCTAATTTAGCGCTAAACAAAAGAAAAGAGAGAATTCTTTCTTACATCGGATGCATTGTGCTTATGTTCGAGTCTATTTGTTTGCAGTTAATATACATTGTGTATTTATTCCAAACTGACTGGGCAAAATTGTTTTCGCCGATCGACCGGTCGTGGAAGACCGGTGCTTTGAAAACCTGCAACTTTCTCAAATCTCGGACTGTGTTAGAAATGAGCCAAATACACAGTTGCTTAGACTTTAAACCCCTTTAAATGACCAAAACTCCCGAGTTTCCTTGAATACGACCGTTTATTTTGTTGCAAAACCATAAAACGCTCTAGGACAGCACCAAACAATACGCAACTTTGTCTTGAAGTTTTTCAGACAAAAATTCCTCTTGAAGCTAAAAATTCACGTTGGCAGCAAACTTCGACTCTACTTCTTACAATTTGCTCCACTTTTCCCTGCTCATTTCTTTAGCGCGACGTGGTTAGCCCTATTTGATTTCAGTTGCTCTCACAGTCTGTAATTTTCACGTTTGTGACCCAAAGGAATTCTGGGATATTCTTGCCTAACATCAGCATGGAAGTCCACCAATATGTTTTTTATAAGTGTCCAACCAACCAGTCCTGCTGGCAAAATATTGCACCGATTTCATTAGTTACAAGTCAAAATTCGCCAAAAGTGCCATGCAAGGTCCCGGAATCCACTCACAAAATGACTAAAGACACAGCATCACTCCGTGAATTGCCATCACTCGCTTGAATACTTTGAGCGGCCCACTTTGTGTGAAATTCCTTCTCACCTCTGTTTTCTTTCAAAGGATTGCCTCTACCCATCAACCCAGCATTATGATGCCAGGCAGGGGGCTTCTGAGGTGGAAAATGGCTCCAAAAACACAGTTATAAATGAAATACGTAATTAATTATAGCTGCAGCAATCGTTTAGAAATAAACGACAGCTAGCGTGACAAGCGTGACAACAAAGATAGAGCCTTCGGTCTTGTGGACCAGCAAAATTTCCTTGGTAACCCCTAATATGGAAGAATGAAATTGACTTCGCCATCAACCCTCGAGAATCACAAAAAAGGGGTACAAAATGGCCGCTGGGAAAGAGTTAACGACGGCGATAATGATGATGAGGGTGATTTCAATGGTGCTGTTGACGACGATGATGATGCTAATAATGACAAACGTTATGGTGAGGATGAAGACGAATATAACGATGACGATGACGTTACGATGGCGGTGACGATGGTGATGGAATCGATGATTGTTAGGATGGCGATGGCGACGGTGACGTCGACGGAAGCTGTGATGGTCATGTCGATGGGTTAAGCTTGCTCACCTCATTTTCATTTCTCTTTCGGTTTTCAGATTCTCGTTATCCCACGGTTAGCCAGCAAGTATTTTTCGTGTCTCCAACAGAAGGATTCCTCGAGGCCAACACAAGTCTTGTAGCGCGGACGAAGACCACGTTGAAAGTTACCTTTACTGCAAAGTAAGTTGTTTAAGGATGCAGTCAGTTGGCCAATGTTTTGTGTAACGAAACAAAGTGTAAGCGGCTTGTTTTTGTTGCTGTGAACCAGGTGCATTCAATTGCATTTTACCTTTGCAGGCACAATGTTGAATACGAGTGTGTGATCATAGTCAGCGGTCAACTGCAGGAAGAGGAACAGAGACTGGTCTTGAGAGGACGGGGATCTTACGATCAAATACACGAACGCCTGGTGAATGTTACTACAGAAACGTGATTGTAAAATGCGCGACATGTTTCTTGTGACATTTTAATTGGCAAAGGCAGTTCACTGTCGCATAATGTAAACATTTTTATGCGTGGTTTGTATATAACTGTGTGTGCGATAGGAAACGTGATGTATTTAAACTAAATAAATTTAACACTTTTTCCAGAACAGCCTTTGAGTTTCCCGAAGTGTAACAACAACAACAACAACAACACCAAAAACTAATTGAAACGAAGTCACAATTTGTCCACCCGAGTATAGCAGAGCTAATCGAGTCGGGTGGAACACTAATACAGGTACAACATATACATAAAATTACTGCAACGCTAAAATTGACAGTACTGCTCATGTGCAAAGCCAATGTAGTATTCTGAAGCAGGATTCATGAAACTGTCCCAAACTATCGATTGGAAAAAATTGCTTCCACTGCATGAAAGAGCATTTCAAAAATGGTCACCTAACCAACTTTGACGCGGTTCGGTTGTATTGGAGCTGAAAAAAAAAATGCTTTTGAAAATTGTGAAAATTAGGGGCTTTGTATGGTTTGGAGGGACACAATTTCCGAAATAGAGACGTTTGCATGGAATTTTTTTAAGTTTTAGATGTATGTTATCTGGCGGCTTTTTAACCAAACGTACTCAAACTTGCTGAAACTGCTTATTTTGAGATACCCTTTCGTGCGAGAATCGATTTAGTTCAATTTCATTGATTTTCAATGAAATATGGATTCGTTCCCAGGCCCTTACTCGTTTAGAACATGGCCAATTCAAGTGAACACAACACTCCTTTCTTCCTTCCTTCCTCCCTCACTGCCTCTCTGCCTCCTTCTTCCTTCCTTCCTCCCTCCCTCCCTCCCTTCCTTCCTTCCTTCCTCCCTCCCTCCCTCCCTTCCTTCCTTCCTTCCTTCCTTTATTTGCACATGAAAAGTTTTATCATGTGCTGAGGCATCCTGTACCTCCCTGCCTCCTTTCTACCTCCCTCCCTCCTTTCTCCCTCCCTGCCTCTCTGCCTTCCCTCTTCGTTCCTCCTTCCCTCCATCCCTGCCTCCTTCCTACCTTCGTTTCCTCCTCCTTCCCTGCCTCCTTCCTTCCTCCCTCTCTGCCTCCCTTCCTCCTTCCTTTCTTTCTCCCCTCTTTCCTTCCTTCCTTCATTATCATAACCATTACCATTATCACTACCACTACCACTGTCATTATCATCATGGAGAGACTGTTAAGCTCAGAATTTAATATCTGCGTCAGTTAGAAACGTCATATCTAAGTAGGAATAAATTACCGTACCTTTTACAGCCAATATTGGGGTAGTCCCCCTCAAGGACTAACAAAACAAATAGCCCATCTGTCAAATGGCAAAACTAGTGGTTAATTATGTTCCCCTTATAGAGCATCAGTGTATGAATGCATGAATTATTTGTGTTAACATTGCCTTTGTGATTAAAAACCTTAAAACGGATGTGGTTAGAAATTGAAACTGGGGCAGATGTAAACAGGAAATATGGATTCGTTTATGCCTCAGGAATAACGCCAAAGGAAGGAAATGATAAAAACAAGAGCATGAGGCTATCATTTAGTGAATTTGTTTTTAATGATCGAACTGCGCAGCCAACGCGTTGTAAACTTGAATATAAAGAGCTAACAATAGAAGGTGCTGACAGAATTTATGCGAGAGACGAGGTGTTAGTGATGGAAAGTAAACGAAAACAATTCTTTTATATGGTTCCAGAGATTGCATTTTTGGTTCCTTCTCAGTGCTCATACATAAGCTGTTCATATTTAGTTTTGGAAGTCAGATGCTGGAAGAATCAGCGGCCTACTCATAGAATAGTTACCAATGATTGGCGGGGCTGGAGTTCTGGAAAGTAGCTAGACAAGGGGAAAGAAAATATAGCGGGAAATTTTGTATAGACAGTAACACCATTTCGTTACAAAAATAAACGCCAAAAGCATTCGAAGGTCGCTTTTTACTTGGAATTTAATTAAAGTTTAAAACAAGCATGTATGTGTGCCGTGGGGCAGGAAGTCAAAAGTATTCAATATCTTCATAGAAACAGCACGAAATTCTAAATATAAATAGCAGATTGCAAACAATTCTGCTCTTATCGCACTGATGTGTTACAGTTAAGAACTTGAGTAAGAACTGAAGAGAGCCGACAAGTTGAGATGAAGCAGGAAGTCAGTTATGCGCTTCACTGAGGCACCCATGGCGGAAAATCATCTCGTGGGGGGATAAAAAAGACGAGAAGATCGCCCGAGGGATCTTTGTAAAGGGAGCACATCGTACAGCAAGTGATGATTGAGGGTTCAAACTTGGAAGCGCCATGAAAGTAATGGTTTGGGACACGTTTAATTTTTTTCTGTCCATCGCCTTTTTTTATAAAGCGATCATCGAACAAAAAAGGTTTTTGGTGAGTTTTAGCGCCACGACCGGCGGCAGCGGCGTCATCGAGAACGCCAAAGAACAGCAGGTTAATGACCAAGCACAATGACTGCACCTGCCTTTTACTTAACTTACCATATTTCTGTCCTCAGCTCAGGTTGGTGTAGAATGTGGGCATACGATGGTGGCTTAGTTTTTCATTCGCTATCATTTCATTCGCTCTCTTTCATAACTTCAATGCCGTTCCTAACATGTTAGTACCAGGGAGCTTTAGCAACGGCGACAGCGACGGCAATGAAAACGTCGTATCAAAATCTAACTTTTTGTTTTAATACAACGCTTTCGCTATTTTTCCAATTTGTTTAACTTGGAAGAATACTAGCGAGCTATTCGGGAACAAAATTTTTATGAACGGCGGTAAAGGAAGGAAAAGGAAAGAAAAGGTTACAGTCATGCGCTCACGTTCTCCAGAAAAGCTTAAATGTGGTCAATTTACGTTGTTGTTTTGCAGAGGACAGGAAAGAAATGTACCAAAATGTAAAACGCACGTGCAGAGCGATCGTTTTTGCTCATTAAACCCATTGTTTTGTGGCGTTCTCGTTGCCGTTTCCGTCCTCGTTGCTAAAGCTCCCTAATTTCTAAATAGTTCGTAGATCGTAGAATTTCAAAGAGTTGGAATAATCACGAAGCTGTCATCACAGCGCGAGTTTACATTTTCTTATAGTTTTGTTGTTGGCTTTTCCCTCGCCGTTGCTTAACCTCCTTTCCATTGCTTTTCCACCTAATACCAGGAGCCAGGAGTTCAGTCTTTGAAGCGCAAATTTAAAAAAATGGTTGTAATTTCTTGCAACACTTTTCTCGTCTGTTCATGTGAAACGCCATTTCTAAGGCACCGCTGAAAAGCGTTCAACTAAGTGTTTTGAAACGCGCAACAAACAAAGTCACCTACTGTACCATAAAGGGATTCATCTCTGTCTTTTTGTATGATAGCTGATAGAGTCTAGATCCTAAAAGTACATAGAACCTTTTAGGGACTTTTATTTCCATTAAAATGATAAAACTGAGCAACAATAATTAACAAGGCAAAACACAGCTACAGTAACAGCTACCAAGTCAATGTGGAGTATCCAAGATGTTTTCTCGCAATTGCGGTTGGTCACTAATAAATTAATACTTACAAAATATACAGGAGTCTTGGTCTTTAACATCCGTGACGTTTAGCATCTTTCTTCCTTTTGGGGCTTTATTAATTCATGTCGTGCATTATCATACTTAGTTCTTGGAGGCCTTATCACATACACCCAATATTATAGTTTCTTATAATATAGGTGACAAATAACACATGTACAAATAAAAAAAGAAGATAAAGACCGCAATACTTTATATAATTAACAGTGGGCGCCGGCGGTCGATAGCTTTCCCCAGCTAACTTTAAACTGCATCATTTGCCCACTGAATGATCACGCGTTGCAAACTTTATTCCTGCACTGCGCTAATTAAAACACCTCATAATTCTCTTCAGACCTAAACGATAGTTTTCACTGAAAATAAAGCAGATGCAAGGATTGATCGCACAATTTGCACGAGCAATAAAAATGAAGACACGCCAGTAAAGAGACGTGCCACATGGCAACGTACCATGCCACTCAAAAAACCATAACAACGTGATGACACTGAAGGGTAGCCAGCATGCTACGAAGCCTAACACGGTGGCAATGGCCATCTTCAATACGTGTCTGCTTCTTCTCTCACGCTGTTGCTGAACGTTGATTGATTGGTTGCCTGGAAATACCTGTGTCTTAAGCTTGATGAGTATAAAAGAGTAGAGAATGATTAACAAGGCAATGGGGATGTAGTAAAATATTATGAATGATGATAGAAGGTAATCTGCAAACGATGAGAGTTCTCCAAAAGCTTCACTCCACTGCATGACACATGACTGTTTCCCTCGGTAATCAACGAGTTTAAAGGCGAATAGATATGGCGACATGATGGCCATCGCAACTATCCAGGTGATGGGAATAAAAATCAAGCACTGTTTTGGACTGATGAGTGGGGAGCGGAAAGGAGATCTAACAGCTCCGAATCGATCCACTGCCATCACAACCAGGCTTTGAATTGACACAAGGGTGGATACATCCGCGACAAAGGGAACCAGCTTACAAAGTGCCTGGCCCATGGAACCACCGATGAGCCAAGGAGCTGGGTACAATTTGGTGACTTCCCATGGAAGCAGGAATATTGCGTACAGTAAGTCGGACATGGCCATGTTGGCGAGGAAAAAGTTAATCGGCTTTTGCAGCGACTGTGTTTTGTAAATAATGATTCCGATGAAGGAATTCCCAACCAGGGAAACAACAAAGATCAGGCACAAGGCAGTGGTTTCTCCGATGGTTGCTGCTTCGGCGTTAAACGGGCTGGAACAGCTTGATCCGTCCACCACCATTGCATTCATGTTTGTTGACGTTGTAACAGTTCTCTAAACTGATACTTTATAAGGATCAAGCCTTGCTCTATTTATACTCAACGCGTGCCATTTAAGTGTCACTCGCGGGGTGTTCTGTGTAAACGATGACCGCTTTCGTTTACCTTTTGTTTATTTGTTGTCATTAAGGATCATGGCTTAAATAATTGCTTCAAATGGTGCCAGCAAGACTAACCAGGCTGTTCTTCGCTGTACAAGCAAGCAATGGGTTATTGATGATTTTTTGCGCAAATGAAACACTCAATCACTTTTTACAGATCAGTTGTCTTCTGAACAAAAATAAATAAATAAATGCATGTGTTGTTCTTCTCCCGTTATTGCCACAGCCCATCACGCGACACAATTTTCTACATTTGTATTTAAATGCTGATTCTAATTAGAATGAAAGGCGAAGGAATATAATAGCAAATAGTTCTTGAAATTATCTATCTCCAAGTAAAGAAAAGGTAAACAGAGAGTATAATTATCTGAGTATTTTTAACAAATTCAAACGCTGTTGGCTATTGGCGTTTAACGTCATGCTGCGTGTGAATTCATTAAGCATCAGTATTGCATCAGAGACTAGCAAATCTACCTTGTAAACAGTCTTCTTCAGATCGTAATAAATCCTTTGCTTTGTTAACCCAGAGACAAGAACGAAATTAGTTCCAGCATGAAAATGCATTCACCAAGATCGCTTAAGTTTACAACTTCCTTTTATCCAGAACTTCCATTTTGAGCTAATTAAAGAAAAACGTGACGTGTGGCTACCAGATGGCTGCAATTTCTATTTTGTGATTAACAGGTTAATGCTGTGTCATTTCCAATTTGACGGAAGTGTAAGCGGGTGTGTTTTAATTCGACGTTTAAGCATGTATACCTGGAGGCGTACTTATCTACTATTACTACCACTGCTTCCACTGCTACTACTGCTACACCTGCTGCCGCTGCTGCTGCCGCTGCTGCTTCTACTACTACTACTACTACTACTACTACTACTACTACTACTACTACTACTACTACTACTACTACTACTACTACTACTACTACTACTACTACTACTACTACGACGACTACGACTGCGACTGCGACTGCGACTACGACTACTACTACTACTACTGCTACTGCTGCTGCTGCTGCTGCTGCTGCTACTACGACTACTACCACCACCACCACCACCACCACGACTACAACTTAAAACCCTTAAAACTCTTTATATATTAAAACAGTGGATAGCGTTGAAGGCGCGCTCTGACTGGCCAGTCTAACTCCGAATATCCTTTGCTATTTACCTCCGAGCAACTCGCGAGTTTCGTGCTTCCTCGTGTGAATTTCAAAAAAATGGCGTCCCGGTTTGCATCCGTGACAAGCGAAAAAAACCACCCAAATTAACGGCGAAGCAGTCCCTGAAAACACAAAGAAAGCGTGTTTTAAGGTAATGATTTATGTTTTTAACTCAGAGTTTATCGATAAAAACCAATGAGATAGGCTTTGTTTACAAATGCAAATTAATCTTGCGTAACCTCACTTGTTCACTTGAAAACCAAAGTTGAATGATATTTTTTACAGAACGGTTTCAAATACAGAGAGAGTTTGCAACTCCATTTGAAGAAATGTCGCCACCAGAACTAAACAAATGTCTACTGAAATTTTATCTGTCAGCAAGAAAACGGGCGGTTTGTTGTGTCAGTCCTTTGCGCGCGGGAAAATATTGCAATCGTTTCTGGAATATATAAATTAAAATCATTTTTTTGTGGTGTATATTCACTGTTTTAGTATATACTAAAACAGTTATTCACCTCAGTGTCGGTGGCTAGCGGTAGATATTTACCTGGCCGCTTCGCGCCTCGGTAAATATCGACCACTAGCCACCTCTACTTCGGTGAATAGTTGTTAAATATTCGTTGTTTGTTGTACCACTGAAATAGTTTGTTGTGGTGCACGTCACACATACTGTCTCTGTTTTACCCAACCCAGTCGCTATTGGCGGAAACGTAGCGTCTCCAGGTTGAGGTTGTGTAAGTGGTACCCAATGATTGATTTCCATTTCGTTTGTCTGAGTATGTGAGGTCTCCGTCGTTGTACAATGTTCATTCTGCTGCAAGCCCATTTCCTCACCGACTGGCTCTGCAAATGATCGTTGCATTTGGACAATTCCCATATCCTCTGCGGTTGGCAGCGTGGTAAATGGAGTACATGTCAGGAATATGGTGACGAGGAAAATGCCACACTTTTTTTTTTCTTGGCGAAACTTTTACATTTAAGTTTCCTGTACATTTTTATATTTTTCCTATTTTTCTTGTACATGTAAATTGATTCACTGTGATGAAAAAAGGCATTGCGCGACACGTTTGACGCGAGCAGCGTTGTCTACACTCTTATCGACAACGGCAAATTAGCCAATCAGATTGCGAGATTACTAGCAATTGTGGTAAAAAATAAATAACTGTATTTTACGAGGATAACACTTTACAGATAAAAACTGATAAATCTGAATGCCTCCCGCTCTTCCTAACCCAATCACACTCTGGCACGTGCATACACAACGCCCATCAGTGCGTGTACCATAACACTAGCTAAGCACAGTTACCAACATGTGAGCAAACTTGCTGCTTCTTGTTTACTCGATCGTGGAAATCATGCTCATTGTGCTGATTATTTTCGCTAAAGGCCTTAGCTTGCCTTCTCTTCATACACCGTCGGTATCGACAGACCACAATTCGCACGCCACAGTGTGTTGAAGTTTTAGTTGATGCGTCTCTCGCATTTCAGCTCGTTTTGAAAAACGTCTGCCACTTCTTATTGTTTGAGCTCTTTCAACGGTGGCCGCCTCTTGTATAAGTGGATTTCGGGTCTACTATTGCCTTGTGTTTGGTTACCTTTAATTTTCTGAGTCTAAAATCACAGTAGGTCTGTCGTAAAGAGCATGTCACACTTAAAATTTTTAAATCCACTTTCTCTTTTATACGATGATGATCGTTTCTTAATGATTCTTCAACAGGGGCAACTTGCGTGAGCTGTCTTGTTCCCCAATCCTTCAAACTTGTCGCCACCCACATTCATGTCGGTGCAGTGGTCTTGGAGTTGTGATTTCATATGCCATCTTGTCCGGTGCCGGAATGGCAGCGACAGTCATAATATTGTTTGCAGTCATTTAATAGAAATCCAGTAACCTAAATAAATTGAGTAAACTTTCGTAGATGTTTGTTTTTCTTGCGAGTTTATTTTTGCTGAATGAAATTTCCTCGAAAATTCCATACCACCCCACGGACGGGGACTTAAGGAGGCTCCCTAGAGTTTTTAGACCGAGCGCAAGCTGGGCACTAGCATGGCGCGAGATTTAAAATCCACGCGACGTTCACGCAAAAAATATAAACAAACATGGCTTCCCTGTTTAGAAACATCGTCCGGATAACCTTCATAAAATTGTTGAAAGTTCGAAATGCAAGTTGTTTTGTTAGCATAGACCGCTGTTTTGGTAAAAGAGAAAATGTAACAAGAGTTGCCAGTTTATATTCGACAGAAAGTATCGATCGTCGAAATCGTGAATCCTATCGTAAACATTAGAGGAAGTTTCCGTACATGTACTCAGTGTTTGGATTAGTGAATTTGGCTGCGGCTAACTCGAACGATAAAGAAGGAGGAAATTCACTGTCTTCATCACTTGTCGGTCAGAGCCTTTCTCCTTCTCCTTCTCACCACGTAAAGCGTAGCGCGAATGGGCGCTTCACGAAATCCGGGACGAAAGGAACTCCAAAACAACTGGACCACATGAGACGTGGATATCAAAACTATATCGCTAAAAGGAAACTGGAGTTTGAAAACTGTATTGACGAAAACGAACCACCCTCTAAACGTGAAACAAGGCGTACTCAGGTATGGGAGCTTTAGGATTTTATCACTACAAAGAGGTGCAATTATGGGAACCATCCACTTTTTGTGCTTGTATAACAGGCTGCCACCGAACGAGAAGAAGCTATTCCCCGTGGAACTCGTTTCATTGACCTCGGTACATTTCGGGAAAGCCTCCAAAGCTGCACTCACTGCCAATCAGGTAAATGTAATCCACCATTTTTTTTCCTGAACTATCAGGAAGAGACTGAGCTGGAATGGACTTTTCTATTTGCTCCACGGAATGTATACCTACTTTCTTGTATGCCCTTTTGAATCGACACATTATAAACCCACAAGTTATTGTGGGTTTACAGTGTATATTGTAAGCCCACAACCTGTACATATACCATTCCTTAATCGTTTACAATCAAACTCTGCTCATTTTTGCTAGACTGCTTGCTTGTGAAAAAAAGTTGATAGTATGAAAGTACTGCATGCAAACAATTAAGACATGGGGTTGTGCAAAAATTTGAAATCTTTTATTTACATTTTTGATAAAAAAAAATTTAAATACATGAGCAAATTACAAGGTCACTATGTCATTTTAAAAATATACTTTTTCTGCCACAATACACCAAATATCCTAAATATGCTTTATTTACACAAAGATTTTTTCATTTCTCTTGTATTATTCTAGGTCCACTTTCATTTTACAATGTGACTGATGAAGTACGACATGGGCTAGCCAGCACATTTGTGATAAAATGTCCATTCTGTGGTGAAAACAACCAAGTAAAAACTTCTGGACAACACTGAAGTGGACAACGTGGTCCACCTGCTTTTGACATAAACACACGTGTGGTACTTGGCTGTCTTCATGCTGGCATTGGCCAAACCCACATAAACAATGTGCTCTCCACTTTAAATGCCCGAACTTTAAATTCTGTCACTTTTAAACTGAGGGAAAGAGAGGTAGGGAAAGCTGTAGAGGGTATTGCAAAAGTAGCTGTCAAAATTGTTTAACAATGGAGAAAAAGGAAGCCCTACAAAATGGAGTTAAGGTTGATGAAGGTAATCTTGTTCCAGTACCCTGTTCCTTTGACATGGGATGGCAGAGACGTGGAAAGGGACACAACTCACGCACTGGACAAGCAGCAGTTATGAGCTTGTCTTCTAGTAAAATATTGGACTACACAACAAAGACAAAGACTTGTAGATTTTGTGATTTGGCAAAATCCACAGGAAAGCAACCAACCTAAAGCCCATGACTGCCGAAAAAATCATGAGGCCTCATCAAAAGCAATGGAACTTGCTGCAGCAGTTGAATTGTTTAACAGAGCTCCAACCCAAGGTGTAAAGTATTCAATTTACACCGGTGATGATGACTCCACAACAGAAGCACACATTCGTCAAAAAGTTGCCTATGGGGTTGAAAAATTCAGTGACATTATACACATGAAAAGATCCCTTACTACACGTTTATACAATCTCAGTCAAAATGCCAAATTTGACAATTGTTCCCCCTGTCTCAAAAAGTGATCAATCATTTAGTGAAGTGCTTTTCATATGCTATTGCCCAAAATAAGGGTAATTCAAAAGGAATTCAGGCTGCACTTAAGTGCATCATTCCGCATGCATTTGGAGACCACTGTAACTGTGCAACTAGTTGGTGTGGATTTAAAACTGACCCAGTATCCTACAAGCATAAAGACCTGCCCTATGGAAAAGACCTGCATGGGGAAAATTTACAGTCAGCTTTGAACAACATCTTCAAAGATTACTGCACTGATGCTGTAGCAGAGAAGCTTGCGCCTATGACAAACTCCCAACGGAATGAGACTCTGAACAGTGTTATAGGATCCAAAAATCCAAAAATAAGATTTTACGGTGGCAGCGATAGTAATGATTTCCGTGTAGCCTGTGGGTTGCTCAGACAAATTTACGATACAATTACATAAGCAGAACCCTTGAAGCACTCAACATAGAGCCTGGCAACTTTTGCTCGAAATATGGGCAAAAAATGACTAATCAAGTTAATCAACAAGTACTAATCAACAGGAATTGGATTGAACCTTGATCTAAACACCTCAACAGTCACTTCAAGTACACTGAAAGAAATCGAAAGCATCGTTCCTGAATATACTGCACGACCACTGGCAAAGCAATTCAAATATGAAGAAAACAAAGTTTACAACTTCCTAATTTGTGACACCGAAACAAATACTACTGGAAAATCTGCTGAGCTCTGTCAACTCTCTGTTACTGATCAATCTGGCACGCACCAATTCTCAACTTATATCTTACCCATGCAAGACATCGATTATTTCGCTTCTAAAATAAATAAACTTAAAATATTCAAAATAAATAGCGAACGAAGACTTTTCAAAGATAACAAGCAAGTTTCTACCGTACCCTTGAAGGAAGCTGTGTCGAACTTTTTATCCTTTATTTCACAGTCTGTGGACAGAGCCAAGTCCCAAACAAACAAAAACGTCGTAACGGTCCTCCTTGGTCACAACTCTTCAACCTTTGACACTCCTGTACTTTTAAGAAATTCTGGTACTGATTTCACTGAAAGATTGCAGAAGATGGACATTTGTTTTGCTGATTCTCTTACGTTGTTCAAAACACTGATCAGAAAAAAAACTACCATGTTTGCAAAATTCCGATGGCACGTTTCCAAAAACCAACCAATCCTCGCTGTACAGCTTCTTATTTGCCAAATCCTTCGAAGCACACGATGCACTTGAAGATGTTCTTGCACTGAGAAAGATAATTTTTGAATCACGACTTGAACTTCCTTTGAAAACAATAATCGAGAACTCTGGTGTTGTAAGTACATCCCACGCTGCTGAGGACGTGAAGTATCTTGATCACCGCCATCTTTTGATCCAATCGTTTAAACACAATCTCCATCATCAACAATATCTAAAGAAAAACATGGTTGAAAAAATAGCCGGTAGTGGGCTGGCATTTGACGATCAGAAAGTGGTGCACAGCAAGTACGGGAAAGAAGGACTGATTGCGATCCTGTCCAAACCACCAACTTCATCTTCATCGGCATCGCCACGAGTAACGAACACGCCACGAATTTTGGCTACAATAGTTAAGTACTTCGAAGAAAAGATCCAGCACTAGGTAGGAAACTCAATCTTTCACTCTTCCCGTTTGATAACTGGCGAGATATTACGGAAATAGCTATAAAAACGCTCTTGATGATTCAACATGAACTTACACGTGCTTTAAGCTGCTTGTACGCATGCGCACGCGAGGACTCGCGCGTAAAGCCTGAACCGCGCGTGTTTTTCTGATTTTTGTGACGTCAAGCGCGATCAAATCTGTGAATTTCTCGCGTTCCCTTCGGTAATTTTTTTTAAAAATTGGCTCAGTTCTAACTACATACAGTTCCTATCAAATACCCTATTTTTGTTAAAATCTGTCAGAGCTAATCAAACATATTTCGAAAAATGACAAATTACAGAATATTGGCAAAACCGTCTGAACGACCTTGACTTTTTAACAATTCAAAATGTCAGATAATATCATTTCCATAATGTGGTAAAGAATAAAAACATTTCACCGAAGGAAAGTATAAATATTAAGGAATTTAGGCTGAAAACAGGAATGTATCTTCCTGTCAATAGATTTGATGTTGCCATGGTAACGTCATTAATACAAAAATTGACACCCAAAAAATAAACCTTATTATATCAGAACCCAGTGAAAACGTAAAGCTTGTGGGATGTGGCTGGAGTGACAAGGATATACCTCACAAATTAATGTGATTTGGTAAGCTGAAGCCACTCTAAAGGCACTAAGGCCACATGGTAGCGGGCATTACCCCTTAAATCTACCAAAGCAAAGATTGAGCCCAAGCATTAGCAGCCATGGACAGCTGTTTCGGCCTTGTTAGGCCTCATCAGCATGGCATAGCTAATGCTCAGGCTCAAGTACCCACATATCCATAAAACAAGCAGTGAAAACGTAAAGCTTGTGGGATGTGGCTGGAGTGACAAGGATATACCTCACAAATTAATGTGATTTGGTAAGCTGAAGCCACTCTAAAGGCACTAAGGCCACATGGTAGCGGGCATTACCCCTTAAATCTACCAAAGCAATCACTGCTTGTTTTATGGATATGTGGGTACTTGAGCCTGAGCATTAGCTATGCCATGCTAATGAGGCCTAACAAGGCCGAAACAGCTGTCCATGGCTGCTAATGCTTGGGCTCAATCTTTGCTTTGGTAGATTTAAGGGGTAATGCCCGCTACCATGTGGCCTTAGTGCCTTTAGAGTGGCTTCAGCTTACCAAATCACATTAATTTGTGAGGTATATCTATATCAGAACCCATACTGGTAAATCTCTACAGGGAAAATTTTAAGAGAAATTTGCTAGGTTTACTTTTGTAACTTGCGTTCTATAGGGACGGTATTCGTAAATACTCTAGGGAGCCACCTTAACGGCGTTGCGTACAGCGAGTTAAACGGGTGAGTATTGTGAGTCTGGGAGGAACAATCTGATGAATCGCCTTTCCGGAAGTCACGCATTCAAACAAAACGAACAGACACACAAAAAACTTATCAGTTTTGAGAACCTCATCTTAGCGCCAGAAGAACTTCCGGTGACGTAACATGGTGCGGTTTATGAAAGCGTCGCGCAGGTGTCAACTGAGTTGCCACGGAAAACTGGTGTTTATGCAAAACGCTTATTCTCTAAATTTTCAACGGACCGGTTAATGTACAAAATCAATTGGTAACGACGGTTCGCTGCAATTAGGAATGTTTGTTTTCGTCGTTAGGTAAAGTTGCGGTGGACTACTTTTCGCACATTTCGACCGGATTGGAATCAATGACAACTCGACTTCGGGGTTCGTTTCCGACATCCAACAAAGTTAGCAGCTAAATGTACGAGAATCATGTTTTTCTGGCCTGAATTGCGTTTTCGGCGAGTGAATTGCGAGGTGGAACAGAGATAGATATTTGCCTGGTTTTGTTTATATTCTTTGTGTTCGTCCAAAATGACCTCTGGTAGCTCAAGTGTAACGTCCAGCCGACGCGATCGGAGAACGTCTAGCTCGTCGGATATAATGGCGTCCATGACCGCTTCTCGAGCTGCTGCAACGTATTTTGACAAAATCGAACGCTACGAGCTGCAGGAAACCCTCGCTTACACTTCCAGTGACTGGCTACTTTCAACCGAAGACACGAGAATTTCTGTGGAGCCGCCGCGTGGTTTGATTGCTGGGATTCAAATTCCCAGCAATTTTAACAATTGCTTGTTGCTGATTCCCGAAGAGGAAGGAATCGAGCCATTAGAACTACGAGAAATGCATCAGATTGTTCGCGAATTGGTGATCGGAATCTTCATCTTGAATCAAACTCCTTCGATCGCTTTAGAAGCCAACTACGATTGCAGTACTTCATGTCAAATTCCACCAGCTTACTTTGACACGAGAATCGGTCAGATACTTTCCAATGTGGATTACATGATGAAAAGCTTGTGGCATGGGGCTTACTTTCCAAAGGATAAAAGAACTAAATTCGCTGAACGCTGGAGACAGGCGGTGAATTTGAACACTACCACCGGAGAACCAGAAACTCGAAGAAGTCTGCAACTAGTGTGGACCGAAGCAGGAATTTCAGACTTGGCCAAAGATCCTGAACTAGCTGGAGCCTATGATGCATTGCCTGTCGAGAACAAGGATGATCCGGCTGCTGTTGAAGAGAAAAGACACTTTATGAAGCATGTTGACGAGTTGGCACTGAAACTGACATTGTTCCAGAACACTGTCAATCAACATCAAAATTTGTTTTTGATTGATGCCAATTACCACATTTCAAGTATTGTAAAGTCGGACAAAATCGATCTTCAGAGTTATGTAAAGCTGCAGCGAAAGTTGAGTGCCCATCAGGAGTTCATAAGGAAGACCTTACCCTTGAAGCCTGAGGTGAAGCGTCAGTTAGCTCTTCTCAAGTTTATTAGCTTCATGGTGCCATTTCTCGTCGCAATCAAGAAGCGCTGTAAAGTCCCTGATGTCAACAAACTACTCCCTACATTCACTTTTGAAGAGTGCAAAACAGAACGTGAATTTCCACCACTGATCTTACGGCCCGATTTCAAGTGCAAAACTTTTGAGCACTCAGAGAAGTACTTCCATCTTCATGGGGGGATTTCAGTTGAGCGAGAAACTACACCTGCCCAGAAAATTGTTCCTGTGATTGTTGCTGAGCGTGAGAATCTGGAATACCTTGCCACTGACGCTTGCAACAAAATCATGAGTTCTGACAGTGTGATGTTAGAAAGCTATCCAATGATGCCAGTTGAAATTGATGGCAAAAGTTATTATGTGTTAAACATTCATCTTGAGACTTACTACCCTGTTTCGCCTAAGCATCCATTGTGGCTACATGCGCATTATGATGAAATTGTGAAACTAAAGCCAAAGAGACTTCCTGTGCACGAACTTCAGATTCATGAGCAGTTTAAGAAGAGATATGGTACCAAAGAACTGTTAAACTCAAGCAGATTCCTGCAGGGCTGCAGGCAAGTGCCCAAAGGGGGCTGGTTTCAATCTTTCACACCATGACACGGAGGTTGCCTCCCTCACGTCTGACAACACAAGACTCATCTGGCCTGTCTCTCATCCATCATGCTGCCATGTTTAACAGACCACAGATCATCACCATGTTGGTCGTGATGGTTTTGATGTCAATGTACGTCGCTACAACAACATTTCCTCCCAGGGTGCCAGTCCATTGCATCTTGCAGCAAGGTGTGGTGCATTGGACAGTCTTGTTTGCTTAGTGACATATAAAGCTGATGTCATGATGTTTGACAGTCAGGGCTGGATGGCTGTTCATTATGCTGCCTTTTTCAACCATGTGGATTGTCTCCTGCATTTGATTCACCATGAACCCAAACTGCTGGAACTGAAATCCAATGATGAGTTTGGATCCACCCCAATCCTCTTAGCAGCATCTAGCGGTGCTCTTGATGCAGTCAAATGCTTGATTGAGCAGGGTGCACAATTTACATCGACAGACAAGCTAGGAAATGGCGCTGTTCATCTTGCTGCTCTTCATTTTCACACCAACACACTTGAATATTTCATCAGTTGGAACAATAATGAAGTACCGGTGTGGGACCTGCTTGTTGGCATGCTGAATTCAGATGACTTCAGGAGAAAGCACAGTGCTGTCAAATGTCTTGAGGTGCTGTCACTAGCTGCAGAAAACAACTGGAAATCTATACTGTATGCTGGAGGTGTCCCTGCCTTGGTGAATTTACTGAGGCTAGAGGATGTTGAGCTACAGTCTCTTGCTGCTTCTGTTCTGTGTAACATTGGCAGCCACACCGAAGTCCGAGCTGATGTGTCCAAAGCTGATTCGATTCCTGTGGTTGTTGGCTTGTTGGATTCTCCAGTTCCCATGATCCACTCGCGGGCTGCGGTAATACTGGGTGACTTGGCCTGTTTAGATATGAACCAGGGAAAGATTGCAGATGAAGGTATTGCATGGCAGTACAATAGTAATGGTACCCATTACAGTGTACAGTATGTTGTCCTTTGTCAGCTCACACAGGCCTAATTCCTTCATATCAGTGTGCCTATTACATTGTAAATTAGTCCAGCATACTGCACATGTGCTTTCATTTTGGTACCTCTTTTGCATTGGCTTGCAGGGGATCTGGGTTGCTCCGCCAAAGAAATGAATTATTTGCTAATTTTAAAATCAAAAGGCTAGAGTGTACATAATTTACATGACATTGTACACTGGACACATTTAGTAAAATAGATCCCAGCAATTTTAACAATTGCTTGTTGCTGATTCCCGAAGAGGAAGGAATCGAGCCATTAGAACTACGAGAAATGCATCAGATTGTTCGCGAATTGGTGATCGGAATCTTCATCTTGAATCAAACGCCTTCGATCACTTTAGAAGCCAACTACGATTGCAGTACTTCATGTCAAATCCACCAGCTTACTTTGACACGAGAATCGGTCAGATACTTTCCAATGTGGACTACATGATGAAAAGCTTGTGGCATGGGGCTTACTTTCCAAAGGATAAAAGAACTAAATTCGCTGAACGCTGGAGACAGGCGGTGAATTTGAACACTACCACCGGCGAACCAGAAACTCGAAGAAGTCTGCAACTAGTGTGGACCGAAGCAGGAATTTCAGACTTGGCCAAAGATCCTGAACTAGCTGGAGCCTATGATGCATTGCCTGTCGAGAACAAGGATGATCTGGCTGCAGTTGAAGAGAAGAGACACTTTATGAAGCATGTTGACGAGTTGGCACTGAAACTGACATTGTTCCAGAACACTGTCAATCAACATCAAAATATGTTTTTGATTGATGCCAATTACCACATTTCAAGTATTGTAAAGTCGGACAAAATCGATCTTCAGAGTTATGTAAAGCTGCAGCGAAAGTTGAGTGCCCATCAGGAGTTCATAAGGAAGACCTTACCCTTGAAGCCTGAGGTGAAGCGTCAGTTAGCTCTTCTCAAGTTTATTAGCTTCATGGTGCCATTTCTCGTTGCAATCAAGAAGCGCTGTAAAGTCCCTGATGTCAACAAACTACTCCCTACATTCACTTTTGAAGAGTGCAAAACAGAACGTGAATTTCCACCGCTGATCTTACGGCCTGATTTCAAGTGTAAAACTTTTGAGCACTCAGAGAAGTACTTCCATCTTCATGGGGGTATTTCAGTCGAGCGAGAAACTACACCTGCCCAGAAAATTGTCCTGTGATTGTTGCTGAGCGTGAGAATCTGGAATACCTTGCCACTGACGCTTGCAACAAAATCATGAGTTCTGACAGTGTGATGTTAGAAAGCTATCCAATGATGCCAGTTGAAATTGATGGCAAGAGTTATTATGTGTTAAACATTCATCTTGAGACTTACTACCCTGTTTCGCCTAAGCAACCATTGTGGATACATGCACGTTATGATGAAATTGTGAAACTAAAGCCAAAGAGACTTCCTGTGCACGAACTTCAGATTCATGAGCAGTTTAAGAAGAGATATGGGTACCAAAGAACTGTTAAACTCAAGCAGATTCCTGCAGGGCTGCAGGCAAGTGCCCAAAGGGGGCTGGTTTCAATCTTTCACACCATGACACGAAGGTTGCCTCCCTCACGTCTAACAACACAAGACTCATCTGGCCTGTCTCTCATCCATCATGCTGCCATGTTTAACAGACCACAGATCATCACCATGTTGGTCGTGATGGGTTTTGATGTCAATGTACGTCGCTACAACAACATTTCCTCCCAGGGTGCCAGTCCATTGCATCTTGCAGCAAGGTGTGGTGCATTGGACAGTCTTGTTTGCTTAGTGACATATAAAGCTGATGTCATGATGTTTGACAGTCAGGGCTGGATGGCTGTTCATTATGCTGCCTTTTTCAACCATGTGGATTGTCTCCTGCATTTGATTCACCATGAACCCAAACTGCTGGAACTGAAATCCAATGATGAGTTAGGATCCACCCCAATCCTCTTAGCAGCATCTAGCGGCGCTCTTGATGCAGTCAAATGCTTGATTGAGCAGGGTGCACAATTTACATCGACAGACAGGCCAGGAAATGGCGCTGTTCATCTTGCTGCTCTTCATTTTCACACCAACACACTTGAATATTTCATCGGTTGGAACAATAATGAAGTGCCGGTGTGGGACCTGCTTGTTGGCATGCTGAAGTCAGATGACTTCAGGAGAAAGCACAGTGCTGTCAAATGTCTTGAGGTGCTGTCACTAGCTGCAGAAAACAACTGGAAATCTATACTGTATGCTGGAGGTGTCCCTGCCTTGGTGAATTTACTGAGGCTAGAGGATGTTGAGCTACAGTCTCTTGCTGCTTCTGTTCTGTGTAACATTGGCAGCCACACCGAAGTCGCGAGCTGATGTGTCCAAAGCTGATTCGATTCCTGTGGTTGTTGGCTTGTTGGATTCTCAATTCCCATGATCCACTCACGGGCTGCGGTAATACTGGGTGACTTGGCCTGTTTAGATATGAACCAGGGAAAGATTGCAGATGAAGGTATTGCATGGCAGTACAATAGTAATGGTACCCATTACAGTGTACAGTATGTTGTCCTTTGTCAGCTCACACAGGCCTAATTCCTTCATATCAGTGTGCCTATTACATTGTAAATTAGTCCAGCATACTGCACCTGTGCTTTCATTTTGGTACCTCTTTTGCATTGGCTTGCAGGGGATCTGGGTTGATCCGCCAAAGAAATGAATTATTTGCTAATTTTAAAATCAAAAGGCTAGAGTGTACATAATTTACATGACATTGTACACTGGACACATTTAGTAAAATAGATCGAGGTGGGTGAAAGTTCATGATATTCATTGGAGAATTGTCCCAGCATTTTTTTAGGTGCATGTTATGTGATTCTTTTAGTTTTGTTTTTGTGTTTTGGTGGGGGTGGGGGGTGGGGGGGGGAGGGGGGCAACAGGGAACAGTTTTTGATAGAACAAAAAAGCACTATGATGTTAACTGATTGAGTGTAGTTGTCATAAAATATTCCCAAAAGAATGCCCTCTGTATTTTAACCATTAAGTATCTTCTTTTTAATCAATGATCTTTAGGTGGAATTGTGCCATTGGTGAGCTGCTAGACTCTGAACTTGAGCATGTGTTAGTGAATTCCGTCAATGCACTCAGGGTCTTGTGTGATGGTAGCCATGACAACCACAGCTGTTGCAAAGAGTGGGGCAATTGAAACTCTAACAGAACTTCTGAGTGAGTAAATTGGCTAATGTTATAAAGTTAGAATAAAGTTAGAACAATTACACATTGTACAGCTTATATGAACACATCCAACAATAATAATTGAGTATGTGCAGACCAAGTTCAATAAAAAAAATTATTGCATAACAATGAATTTTATTTCCCAATGGAAATTATCATTTTGCTGTTTTGATCCTCCAACATGATCTCTTCACACATACTTTATTAACCCATTGACTACCGCAGGTTTTTACATTTTCGGAGTGATTTTCCACCTATAAACGATGAATAGCAATTCGTGACTCTTTATTTGAACTACCAGGGAAAAGTGGTGCTGTCCTAAGCCACTGGAGGCTCAAGGTTCCTGAAAACGTCATTTTGACGTAGCTATTTTTTATCCGTGAAGCGACAACAATGGCCCAAGTTCGGTTTGCTTGCGATTTCTGCTAAATTTACAGCCATTTTTCATCTTTAGCGGCTGCCTGATGAGCATCATTAAGCGTGACAGTAGCTAAGAGTCCACTTTCTCAAAGATTCGAGCAAGGTGATGTACTTTGTTGTTGAATTTGGCTTGTTACTCGACGAACTGGGAATTTGGCCGGTCGAACACTTAGTACCTTTGGGACTCGACTATTGATGAATTTCTCGACCTACCGCCACATAGTTGGAATTTCTGTGTACTGAAGATGACCACGAGCAGGAAATTTTGGCGGTAGGTCGGAGTGGCTGTAGACTTAGTTTATATGTGAAAGAATTGGGGGAGGAACGGGCGCTGTCAAAAATTCTCGTTAGTTCCCAGCATGCAATGCGCTCAAGATGAAAATGTCGGGAAGGCCCGAATGCACTGGAACAAAAGGCTGTATCTACGCTCGGGAAAGAATATGAACAAAAAAAGTCATTTCTAAGCTAGAAAAAGGACTGAATTTTGTTATGATGGTTGAATTTTGGTTTTTGAACGATGATTTCCCTAAAAAACATGAAGGCAAAAAGGGGCATTTTTGTGTTTCTCTTTGACGTTAAAAACGGCCAGTTTCGTTCTTGTCCAAACTCAAAAGGCCATATTTGGTAAAAATCGCTACGTTTCTTGCATTTATTGGATATCCAAATTTAAAGGGCATTCCATTTCGTGCTCACAACTAACAGTTAAGGCAATATTCGTGCGATTGAGAAAGTTGCAATGTTTTGCAGCATGGGAGTTTTTTACGGCCGGTTTTGGCCGGCACGGGTGCCAATGGGTTAAGGAGAAGGGCAGAAAATAGGGCAACTTATACCTCATGCATGCCATGTAGATTAGTAATGTACATGTACAGTACATGTTGTGGTTAAAGGTGGCTAACAGCAGGTTTACAGCATTCTCGAGCATTTTTCTTTCACGGATCATTACTACTGATACTACTGATCTGACTGGTATCATAGATACCCAATTATTGGTAAAAATAATTATGGAAAACGTTTGTTTTTGCATAGTGGGTTGCCATAGCAACACTATAACCTTTAACTTAAAGCGATAATAACTCAAAAACGAACTCAGTGTCCCTAAATTTGCATTGGTGAAAAGGAATAAGCATGTCAAGATCCAACATTCTGCATATAGTCTTAAAAAAAATTTGTAGGAGCAAATTCAGAGCCACCTTAATTTTCCGATAAATTTAGGTGGCTCTTAATCTGCTCCTACATTTTTTTAACTTTGCAAAAAAGTTGTTCCAGCTCTTTTTTGAGTTATTTTCACTTAAAGCTAAAAAATTAGGGATGTTTCTAATACATGTACATGTAGGTTATAGTGTTGTTATAAAAACAGCGTGAAAATTGAAAAAGAAAGCCAAGCTTTAACAAGCCAAAAGTAGAATAAGACCACTAATTCTTCACTGAATCAGGATTGAAAACAATCAACAATTGAGACTAATTATTAGTTTTGTTATGTAGGCAAAGATATACAAAAGCTCGGTGGGGATTTCAGCTATTGTGATATGGTCATTCAAATGTTGTTTTTATCAATTATCAGACAAAGTATTGTATCTGTGGATCCAACTCAAAACAAATAGGGAATATCCCCAGTCCTCAGCCCGTTTTGACAACCCTCTGAAGTTCATGGTCTTGTTTTCATTAGAAACTTCTCAATATCAGATACATCATACACTGTACATGTAACGTACTGCTTTTTAGGTGCTAAATCAAAGAATCTTCAAGCCAACACTGCAGCTTGCCTCAGTTCTCTGGCCAAAGGCCATCACAAGAACCAAGATCTGATTGTCGCCAAAGGAGCTGTGAAACCCCTGGTCGCGTTAGCAAAGAGCACCAAGACGCTGTGCCAAGTGAAGGCTGCAAGTGCGCTGGAATCCCTAGCAACAAACAACCCAGAGGCACAGAAGGAGATTGATGCAGCTGACGCTCAAAGGCCACTCATAAGACTATTGAAAATGTGGGCAATTGAAGTCAAGGAACAGGGTTGGTGGAAAATGCTCCTACTTGTACATGTGCAGCTGTAAATGAGATTGTGGCAAAGTTAAGCTTTGGTTAATCTGGCCGGCAGCCCTGTACTTTGATTTTAGGCAAACTTTGAACAAAGGTTTCCACTTGTCTTATACGTGACATTTCATTTATTTGTAAACTGTTCTACACAGACCAGTATTACTGCTGAATGTTCATGTAATGGTGGTACATACAACATGTGCTTGTACAGAAAGCTTTAAAGATGGGTTTTCCTGGAAGAAAACGGGTTTGTGTTTAGCTCCATACGGACTAGAAACAGGACAGGGCAAAGCTTTTCCTTCGCTTCCGATTGAGAACAGTCATTTTTTGTGGGGGCGCAGTCTTAAAACCAGACTAAGAGAAAGTCCCCTGTTTTTCGTTTCTCGTCGCGTATTCTTGCAAGCGGCAATTTTCGCGCGCGTTTTAGCGTTTGTCTCTCTTTTCTGACCCAAAGAAAAATAAGGGATTACTTGCAATCTACTAGTTTAAAGCATGCCGTCACGTTTACCTCCTGAAAAAAATATTATTTTTGAGAGCGTGTAAACCCTGAAACCGCAAGGGTTTCAACAAAAGCCAGTTACCTGCGGTCTACCGCCGCATGTATAGGCCCTCTTACAGCCATATGTTAAGGTTTCATTTACAATGTATATGATTTATCATAAACGTTATCATAAACAGCACTCTTTTTGATGCCCAGGATGCTGTAAATTGCTTCTAGATTTCAAATTTTTCTGGGGATCATGACCCCAGACTCCGCTAGGGGAAAGGGGTCTTACTGCCGCCAATTCCACAATCGGCAGCCGCTTAATGAAAGTACATGTAATTATTGAACCCATGCTGAAATGGGAATGATGTATTTTTTCCTCCCACTTTCAGGAGCCAGTGCTCTTTGGGCCCTAGCCGGTGTAACGCGTCATCAGCAGCAACGGATTGCGAGCATGATCGGCATCAACATTCTTGTTGACATGCTAATGCTGAAGTCAGAGACCCTGCAATACATTGCTGGGATGGCAATCATTGCCTTGACCATGGAGAACATTGAGAATCAGAACAAGATTGTGGTCGGGGAGGGGTTCACCCTCTGGTTCGACTGCTGAGGTCACCGAAAACTTCTGAAAAGTTTCAAATAGTAAAATAACGATAATGATAATGATAATTATAACGGTAACGATAATGATCCAGGAGTAGTCCCCAAGAAATGCGCCCTAGCTGTAAAGGATTTTCGTTCAGTTCTCAAGTGTACGTTGCTTCCACTCGCTTTCCATTGTGATATTTATAGCTATTAGAATCATGTTTAGAGTACAGCAGTTAAAATTAGTGATTGAAATATCTCTTAGCTGAACCCAATTTCGTACGAAATTTCCACTTTGGCAAAATGAAAAACCAAAAAAGGCGCATTCACGTATTCAAAGGTTTCTATCGGCTAGTCACGGACCGATGTCTTAAACAAAATAATTACGGTATAGTGGTTCGTTTTTAGCTGGTCCTGCCGGCGCTACCAAACAGACTATCTGAAAATTAAATTGCTCTTGTGTGGTCACTATACAGAGGATGGTGTGTCTGTGGTGATCACGTTCTTGTTTTTGCCTTCAGGTGCTTTTGATGGTGATTCGTGTTCTTGGTATCCTGTGCGTCGGTGTTGCTCATCAGTCAAACAAATCCACCCAGCTCGAGATCACACACGCGGAAGCGCTGATCACGCTCGTGCAGCTCGTTCGCACGTCCAAGCTGTCGCTCATCCAGGTTGGTTTGTTGGTTTGTGTAAGAGGGTTAGTGTTAGCTAAATTTAAGTATCATGTTTTATCAATTTTTGGCTATTTAACAATTAAGATTAGGTTACTATCCTAGTACATGAGCTCAAAACCAAACAAGTAAATTACCAAAATCCTCCTCGCAGACACTTCGAAAACACGAAGAAGCGGCCGCCATTTTATTGACAACCGCTACTTAATATCTACTTAACAATTAGATTATGAGCTGGAGATTTCTTTCGAGTGATAGCTGATGAGGGCGCAGCCCGAATCAGCTATCACGCATAGAAATCCGGATAGCGAGTAGCGTAGCCAAGAAGAGAACGGCATTCGTGATAGAACGCTAGTAGAGTTCTACTAATTAACATTAGCCAAAAATATGTTTATATCAATGGCAAGGCCACAAAGAAGGTCCAGTTTCGTTAACTAAAGAATTACTTTAACAGTTAAGTGCGAGGAATCACATGATACATCTTGCTGATTTAAGCTGAGTTACTCTGTATTTTGTGAAATCGCAGTGCAGGTCAGACCAGGGGAACAGCAACATTCCTTGATAATACACGTCTAAAAAAAAGCTACTGCGTTTTTCACTGGTATATTAACTACGTTTTTGGCCGGGGACGTAGAGACTGAACCACTTACACTTAAGATTATCTAGACAAGGCAAACAAGTCAATGACTTGATCACTGTTAACCTTTTATTCTTCTAGGTGGAAGTCGCCATAACTTTGGGAAAGATTGTCCTCAATAACCCGCAAACCCAGAGGCTCCTAACAGAACAAACCAAGTTCCGTGTGGTAGAACTGCTTCACCACCTGGCAAGCAAAGAAGAGACCGTCCGACACAAGGCTGGAATGGCTTTAGCAACATTCGCATACAACAACACTTCCCAGCAATACGCCATCAAAAACGCTGGCGGAATTTCATTGGGCTCGTTTGAGGAATTTCTGGAATCTGAGAACGAGTTGTACCAGGCCCACGCAGCTTTTCAGATTATCGTCTTGGCGCGCGTGATTGACAGCGATCAGGTGAAACTGACTGCACGTGGCGTGGAGTTACTAGTGAGCCTGCTCAGTTCTGAACAACACAGTACGCAGATTCTTGCGGCCAGTTTGACGGCAAGCCTCGGTCATACGCGTGCTGGTGTCCCTGCGGCACTTATCACTGCAGGTATGTGACAAAACTACAGTTAGAAGGTCAGCATTTCGCGGCATTTAGTTTACACGATTTAAGAAATAATCGCTAATGGCGAGAAAATTATTGACTGCGAAAATTTCTTGTAAAAAGGTATCACGCAATTAAACAGCACAATTATACATAACAGTGTAAACTACTTATTTTTCTCGTGACATGGAGTTTTCGCGATTCGACAGAAAATAGAAAGAAAATGGAAATTTAAATTTGCATACAGATCCTGTGTTGTGATCGACCAAAACAGTGATCTTTTAAACTTCACTGTGAGATTGACGAAAATCCCACGAAGTGTCGACTATCGCCATTGATATCGATAAACGTGACAAGTGATCAACGTAATCGCCGAGAATTCCATGAAAATCGTCGGCATTCGCTCACCTGTAGTGTCCCCACTGACGCGGATTTGACCAGCAATAGTGGAAACATGAACTTCGTTTCCAGAATCCTCTCTCTTCCCATTGATAAAAGAAGAAGGGAAACCTGAGAATGAAGTTTCTCGCTGGCTTGACATGTATCAAGCGTGAAAAAAAGTGTCATTTTTTACCCTCTTTTCATTTCTTTTTAGGTTCAGTGGAATCACTCCTCTCCAATTTGTCATCACCTAACGAAGAAGTTAGAAGCAGCGCCGCCGTTGCCCTGGGCTACTTGTCTTTTGACCGGACCGCTTCACGGTTGATGTTGCAGGCGTGTAGAAACACGCCGGGGCTACTAGAATCTCTTGTCAATAACCTTGGCAACGGGAAAATATCCATGGAATTTATGGATGAGTGGAGACAGACCAAGATGGTTGGACTGCCCTCTGCTAGGTAAATCATCTAACATCTTCCGCAGAGCACCGACAGCAAATAACATGAATGCAATGGACCATTACATTTATGTTCTTTGCTACTGGTGCTCTACGAAACGTAGCCTGCAGAGCAGGCATATTTTGGGGCGAGCGAAAGACGAGTATTTTCGCGAGAACGAAGGTATTTGTTTTTGCTAAATTTCTATTAAAAGGTGTACTAACCTCGCGAACTTGAATAACATATTTTTGGAAGGTGAAGATATTGCAAGTCATTGTTGTGGTGTCCCGCCCCCGCGCCTCCCAAAGCCCAGGTCCCTTCCCCCTGGTAATTGATGCTTTTATATGAGAATGAATATATGAAAATCCGATGCGTTTTAGTTTGTAAACTTTAAAATAAGTTTCCTTTTTTTGTTAAACAGTCTTACAATTCACGGAGGACCTCCTGTTCCTCAAAGACTTTCGCCCGAAGAACGTAAGTGTGTTTCCCTTAATTTAAACTACTTCTACTGCTACTTGAAAATCGTTAAGGAAAGGTAGAAAATAAATTCACATCAAAGAGCTGTTTTGAATATACGGTTTCTAAAAAGCTGACGTGATTTAATGTTCTTTTGAATTCCTGTGAGGGCGGTTGGACCCTCGAGTACGTCTGCGGTTTCGGTTCTAAATGGCGTATCGATATGAAAAAAGTTGCCCGAACTGGGCATAGTCTGTTGATATTACACTTACTGCGACTTTCTTGCGACTGACATCTTCACTAATATAATGATCAGTTCCTGGTGAATTGTGGGTAGATCCAGTCCTTTGTGGGGGGCAAACGGTCAATTTAGGACGTAATTTGAAATTGTAATTTTGACCGTTTGCCACCACAAAGGACTGGATCTACCCACAATTCACCAGGAACTGATCATTAGTAAAATGGTGTATTTTAGCGTCACTCATGAGAGCATGGAGTGGACTCCCGTCATCTCGAATCCCGAACTGAAACTAGTTTCTCTTGGCTAAACTTCTTGCTTGTTGTTTGTTAGCTATCTCGCACTCCCGTTCTTTTGAACAAGGTCTGGTTTTCCATGTGTGTACGGCATGCATAGGTGTATATGCTACATTTCAGATCACCTTATGATGTCTCTCTTAGACATCACTTCAAGTGACGTCACAGTCATGAGTGTGGCCAATCACGTTTGCTCTGCAGACCTTTAACCTTTTTAAGTTGTCCAGTGAGCTTGATGTTCGCTTCCTTGATTTGGATGCTATGGTCTTTTAAGAAGTCAAACGCTTGCTTCTTTGATTCATCAGCGATTGCTTCATCTACGGATTTAGTTCAATGGAATTAGATTCTGCCATCTGTAAGAAATGCCTCCGTACCGATTTCACGCGTTTCAGTTGGCACACGCACACATTTTACAACTGATCGCACCCGCACTTCAACATGTCGGATTTGTTGGTTGCTAATTGTTAACCTTTTCTGTACAGTGCATTTGTCGGAGCTTGTTGAATATTTTACACGCCCTTGTCTACTCATTTTGGCAGTTCCCTCTGCTCCTACCGTTTGCACCTTACACCTCACGTTCCCTGTAATCTTCCTCCTCCCACAACGCCTTTCGGCGCCTGTCATACAGGCTAGGTTGCTAAACGAATACGAGTGGACTCACTAGTGTCATCAGCAAATTATTAAGCGTCGCGGATCCCCAGTAGGACAGTAGTTGTTGAATGACCTTTCCGGAATCTGATACTGTAGGACCAAGTAACGCTTTCTCTCATCAATGTAAACAATGAGCTGGTTGAGCACCAAGCGTTCGAACACTTTAGATAGTGTCGGTAGAATTGAGACCGGACGGTAATCAGCGTCAGACAAGGGTTCATCAACTTTAGGAATAGGAGAGATTCGTGCTATCTTCCAGAGTTTGGGAAAACTTGATGTTACAATACAGCAGTTGATTATATATGTTAAAGGACCTGATATATGTTCCTTAGCCAGTTTTGACAAATTTCACCGGAAATCTGATCTGTACCAGTTGATGTATCGGAGCGAAGTTTATCAATTTCTTTCTCCACTTCCATTGGGGAGGACACAGTGCAGGTCAAGGGATGCGAGGTCCGAGGACACTCAGAAAAAGAGTTCACAAGGTCTATTAGATCTGATCTTTTATCCGGTTTGGTGCCTAGTGTTCTCTCGTTTGTATTTAAGAAGAACATTAAGTTTATCTGGTCGCCTGAAGAGTTTGGGACTAGGGTGGAGGATACGATGTACTACTCTCCACACATCCTTTGGTCGCTTGGACGAGAGAGCGTTGATAACAAATAGCCGTTTAGACTTATTAATCACAGATTTAATCCTATTGCGTACAGCTCTTAAAAGCAACCCAGGAGTTATCATCACTGTTCTCCTTATGAGCCTCGTGACGTAATTTATCTCGCACCCCTTGCAGGTTGCGTATCTCATCCAAGTTCATCCACGGTGCAGGTGGACGTGTCACTTTAATCCTTTTAAGGGGTGCGTGTCTGTCAATGCACTCGCCGAATAGCGTATTAAAGCCTTGCACCATATCGTCTGGTGAATCCAAGCCGTATACAACTGACAGAGGCAGCTCGCACAGCCCTTAACAAACTCTTCCGCATTCAAATTCTTCTCCAATCTAACCCATTTATACCGCGCTGATAGCGAGGCACGCGCACATTAACGCACGCAAATATGCCCTCATGATCACTAATTGACCACCCAGGTATTACGTCCGTGGCAGTAATACAACGGCGATGATTTGTAACAATGTGATCAATTAATGTCTTAGACGTTCGCGTAATACGAGTTGGCTTGGTCACGTGTTGATGACATCCAAAAGCATCAAGTATGGACTGATACTGGTTTGTATAGCTATCCAAATGTTTCAACATATCGATGTTTGTGTCGCCAATTAACAAGAGCAAACCGTCCCAGGAGACAGTAAGATGAGCCAACAATGTCTCAAAAGCGTCCAACCAATCCGACGGGCTCAATCCGATACGCTCCGATCTATAGATGACTCCGATCAGAGCCTTGCTATACTTATTACGTCCTGGAACTTCGATCCATAAGTGTTCCATCTCCGGTTGAAGTTGCTCGATATCCTTTCTCCGTAAAATCGAAGAGAATCGCAGATGTAAGCTCCGACGCCGCCGCCTCGAGTACCTTCACGGTTTCGAAAGAGAGCTGTGTAGCCAGGCAGTGTAACATAGTCAAGAAGGGCTGGGTTATTCCGCAGCCAGGTTTCACTCATTGTAATAATATCCATCGGAAGCTGCGAGACTAGGACTTGAAACTCGTTGAAGGAGGAGACCATACTCTGGGTATTAAAATGCATTATGCTAAGGTCCTTAGGGTGTTTTCTTAAAATTTCCGAGATTTGCAGGCTGGTGATATCTAGTTTGAGATTCTGAACCAGTAGTCGATTAATCGAGAAACAAATCGAAAGAGGCGTGGTATAAAATAATGGAGCGGAACTGTTGTTTGAGCTCAACCTTTCATTGTCTACTATATATATATATATATATATATATATAATATATATATAAATATATATATAATATTATATATATATATATATATATATATATATATATATATATATATTATATAATATATATATATATATATATATATATATATATCTGTCTGAATTCGCAAGAACGTACCCGCAGAAATTTGGAGCCGTTTGACCGGAATGGGTCCAAAACTGGCGTTTTTGCATCGGGCGAGCCCGGCAATCACTCCACAGCACTGAGAGGGAGGCAATGAGAGAGTGAGAGAGGAGGAGGAGCGCAGGAGGAGAGAAAAAAGCACTAACCACTCTTTTACTCTTTATAATGGCTACTTTGGAGATAGTTTTTGAACGAGAAAAAAACGCACCAAGAAAGCCGCCTTCGCGCAGGTACGTTTTGGCAAATCCAGACAGATAATTCACTGAAATGGCTCCAGACAGCTGCAGAAGGCCCAAAAAGCCGTTTTTCGCTGCAACTTGACTCATTGGACAACTTTGGCACAATAGCCTGGAAATATCTGTCTGAATTCGCAAGAACGTACCCGCAGAAATTTGGAGCCGTTTGACCGGAATGGGTCCAAAACTGGCGTTTTTTTGCATTGGTCGAGCCCGGCAATCACTCCACAGCACTGAGAGGGAGGCAACGAGAGAGTGAGAGAGGAGGAGGAGCGCAGGAGGAGAGAAAAAAGCACTAAGCACTCTTTTAGTCTTTATAATGGCTACTTTGGAGATAGTTTTTGAACGAGAAAAAACCGCTCCAAGAAGAGCCGCCTTCGCGCAGGTACGTTTTGGCAAATCCAGACAGATATATATATATAAGTAACAACAACTTTGAATTTAATGGTGAGAATTATTTACAGAAGTTGGGAACAGCTATAGGCACCAGGATGGCTCCATCATATGCGAACTTGTTTATGGACAGATTAGAGAGAAGCCTTCTTGATGAATATCACACGAAACCTTACACCTGGTTTAGGTTCATTGATGACATTTTTATGGTTTGGACAGCTGGAGAAGAAGAACTCAAGAACTTTTTAGAGTATCTAAATAGTGCGCATGACACTATCAAGTTTACTTGGGAGTGGTTTATGGACAGGGTAAACTTTCTTGATGTAAAGGTGATCAATAGTAATGGCATTCTAACGACAGATTTGTACGTGAAACCCACGGATAAACATCAATACCTCGACTTTAGATCTTGTCACCCGAGGGGGTGTAAGGAAGGAATTCCTTATGCCCAGGCTCTGAGACTGAGGAGAATTTGTTCGTCGGATAAGATATTCGACAACCGGGCTGCTGAATTAATTGGATATTTAGTGGCTAGAGGGTACGATGAGAGATTTGTACGTCGACAAATTCGAAGGGCTAAGAGGATTAACAGAAATGAAGCACTAACGCCGGCTCAAGAAAGAAAGAAAAATAACAGGACGCCGTTTGTTGTGACTTACCACCCTGGATTGCCGAATATAGGGGGAATACTTCGAGATCTGCATCCCTTATTACATTTGTCTGACAGATGTAAGAAGGCCATTAAAGAATGTCCTATGGTGGCATTTCGTCGCCCTAAAAGCCTAAAGGATTATCTTGTGAATGCTAGAATACGACCTGACAACAATAATTCTGTGCCAGGAAATTACCGTTGTTCTTCTACGCGCTGCGAAATTTGTAGAAATAAGAACTATCTGAACATCGGAAATACGTTCGTCAGCAACACCACTGGAAAATCTTACAACATTAACTATAACCTAGACTGTAACAGTAGTAGTGTTATCTATTTGCTAAGTTGCAAGATTTGTGGTAAACAATATGTGGGATCAACAGTTACTAAATTTAGACTTAGATTTAATAACCATAGAAGTAGATTGAGGGGACATTCAAGGTTGGAACCAGGAGATAGGGCCAGCGATGATTTAATCTGCAAGCACTTTTTTACAGAGGGACACAATGGTTTATACGATGTCTCAGTTCAAATAATTGATAAAGTTTATGGTAGTGTAGACAATTTGCTGGAGAAAGAGGGCCAATGGGCATACAGATTGAGAACAATAGCGCCGGAGGGTCTTAATGAAAGTGACTTTTTTTATTGTCAGAACCGCAGAAGTCGCGCGCGTAATTAATTTCTTGTCAGGCTTTTCTAGTGCACGCGCCTATTATTACCGTTAGCGTTCGTGTTTGTATTGCACGCGCATTTTGTTACCGGTATAATTGTTAGCGCTCACGTGTTTAGATTTGTAAGCCGCACTTTTATAATTGCGCGTAACGCTTGTAACAGTCATTCACCCTGAGGAAGACTGTTCTACACAGTCGAAATATAGGTGGTCCTTAAAAATGTTTTTTTTTTCCCTTTTTTTTCTTCATGTTTCTTCATGAAGATTAACTGTTTGTGACTGATGCTTGTGAAGAGTTATATATAATATATATATATATATATTATATATATATATATATATATATATATATATATATATATTGTTTTTGTTTTTGTTTTTGTTTTTTTTTTTAAGAAAATAAGTGTTCGCTTCCGCTTGCGAAAGGTGTCCGCCAACAGGGATAAATGTGGATTCAGTGGAGGAATCACCAGGAACGCGGTTTGGGGAGTGGTTGCTCAATCTCCCGAGCCGGTGGCTCATGTATTAAACGTTCGAGCTTTCCGGATCGAATTGGAATTTAAAAGCGTTGGTTTTTGAGGAGAGGGAAAACCGGAGTACCCGGAGAAAGACCTCTCGGAGCAGAGAAGAGAACCAACAACAAACTCAACCCACATACGACGTCGAGTCCGGGAATCGAACCCGGGCCACATTGATGGAAGGCGAGTGCTCTCACCACTGTTCCATCCCTGCTCGTCCCACATATAAACTCTGGAGGAAATTAGTGGCAGTGCTCCCTATAGGTATTTTACAACGGTTTAATCAGCTGAACTAATATCATGATGTTTAACCTACTTGGAGTTAAATGACAGGACGAAAGACTCACTCAACGAAAGTGTTTTTCTGGAGCAAACGCATGGCAGGTGTGGGGAAACTTTTCCTCGGCCCTATAATGAAACTGCAAGCATTGATACAATTTCTACGGAATTAACTAGCCTAGAAAATATCACTTCTAATTTACTTACATCCCAATATTACATTTATGAGCTATACACATAAGCTGTCTTAACTCTAAGACGTGCCTGCATATCAGTAAAGAAGGAATGTGGCATTTTATTATTTTATGAATTACAGATGTAGTTCACTTGATATACAAACACGGATAACAAATCACGTTTCTCGGGAATCTCGGAAATAGTCGGCTACATAACCCCGTTGATAGAGAACTTGGAAACATAAAAAAATTAGACAATCCTTGCTTTAGCGCGCAATTACTACATACTTCTCTCCTTAAATAGAATTGCTTAATATAAGCTTATATCTACATGCGCGCAAGCTAAGTTCTAAACTTGTATTTAACTGGTTTTGAAAACAGGATTCACAGTACAAAGTGTTTTTGGCCATTTTGTTCTTTTCTGTCCTTTGATTTGAAGGCAGAAGGAACCAGCATTTTACTGGAGCTGATATCGTTATTTATCAAAGTATACTGTTTCGTGGCGCCTTCGTAACGAAGCTACTAATAGTCCAAAATTTTGTTTTTGGCATTGAAAGTAATTAATCGAAACAACGATAACAGCGCGGCGTTCTCGCACTACAACGTGGGAAAACTACATCGCAACAATTTTTTTGCGCAACCTGGTTAACTGGAACCAAATAATATTATCTTGCGTTTGCTAGGTGCCTCAACTCTTTTACCACCAACTTATACGTTTAAACTCAAAGAATAAAGGTGAAGTACGACGAAGTTCGATCTGGAAACTATCGGGAAACAAAACCTCACGGAGGATTGAAAGTAATGGAAAAGGCACCATTTTTAAGTGTATTCTGGTAGTAAAAAGGTGACAGGGGATTTCAATGCTTAATAGATCGCTCTTACGTGAGAACACTGCTGCAGAGCCGATTGTTATCCGCAACTAGAATTCTATCTGACGCGACTGAAACGCTAACAGCAAACTATTTACTTTTAAAATTCTTAAATAAAACAACTTCCCCTTCTTTAAATGCCTAAAATTATTTTCTATATATTTCCCCGCTCTTAATATGCCCATCTTCATAATGAGCTGTTTCATTTTTCTTTTTTCGTACTGCAAAGCTTATTGTTTATTGCTTATTTCTATGCTCTTGTGTCAACAATGCCTTCCCAGATGTTTGAGCATGACACAACTTGAGCAAGCGCTGTACACAACCGCAGTGTTCGATTCCATGATGCTTCACTATAGTTACGTGTGCTAGGACGTCTGGGATCGTTGAGGTGCAGGTGGACCAATCAATGGCATCTGTTGAGTAGTGTATCTTAACTATTGAGCAATAATAATCTCTTCCCATATTGACCGCTCCAACCTATAAAGCCTTTTCCCGCCATTTTTCAGGCAAGCCTGCCTAAACGATCTCAGATATCCTTGTGCAGCCGAGTGACATGTCCGCTGCCATCCGAGCTTCTAACCTCATCTCGGTAATCCGTGCCGCAATTCAACGTCAACGTTCTCTTCGTTCGATGCGTGCACACGGCTCGCTGCAACTTTATTTGCAACGGGACTACAGAAAGGACAATGTTTGTGATTTCTTTCCATCACATTGCCGATTCACGGTGGCTTACACTTCCAGATCGGCTTACACTTCCAGATCGGCTTACACTTCCAGATTTCGATCTCGAAGATGGCATAGTTCCCGAAGTCCTGTCAAAATTGATATACAAATGGTCCTCGTACATCCTCATATCAATGTAGTCCTGGAGACAAGTAAACAGCACCGTCAACTCACTTGCAAAAATGATTGGCACATATCAATCAATTACTATGCAACCGTCAATAGAGGGCAGCACCTTTTGCGGAGGTTAAATCGTGGCTGACGAACCGTCAAAATTGACGTACAGAGAATCTTCGTAACTCCTCATGTCTACGTATTCCTAGGAAATGATTAGAAGGGAATATGAATGAACGTATGAATGCATAAATGACTCCTTTCTGCAAAATGAGGTATCTCATTTTGTATGGGCGTATTTAAGTACAGCTATCCATTCGTAATGTGTCACTCACTCCGCGCAGACACAGGGAAAAAAACACTTGATTTCCGACAGATTATGTTATTGACTGAGTGAGAGTGCCGGACGGGAAAATGTTTGGCTTGAGGTCATACCGTACGGACCGAGCGCCAATATTTTCCCGTCCGGCCCGACCTGACTCAGTCAATAAGTGTTTTATCATAATTATGGCCTCTTTAGACTCTTCATAAGCACGCAGAAGAGCAAGTTTTTTTGCCAAAACTCGACAAATTTGCACAGAAAATTGATCTAATATGTTGTTTGTATTAATTTGTTTTCTGGTTATAAAATCAATTTACATGATTAGACGCGACGGAATCCTCTAAAATCGTATCGCTCGAGCCGTATGTGTTCCTAACAGGACCGTACGGCTTTTTCCGTCCCTGCTCGCGCTGAGGCGTACGGCCCTCATACGAGTATTTTCTCAAAAGTTTCACAATGAAAGCGCGCTGGGCCGTACGGGTCATATGATAAACAGTGGTATTCAATTGAGTGTCGAAAATAAATAGCGGTTGCTCTACTTTTGCATTGCTCCGCTCTGTGACTGGCCATCAAAACTCGCGCCACTTTCTCGACCGATGAGAAGCAAAACCAAAACCACTCGCGACCTACACGCGCGCATTTTTCATCACTTAGCACCCGTTACATGTAATTGCTTGGAATTCTAATTGTCTCATTGTACTGTTTCGGTCTGTTGTGATTGGCTGTAGTAACTGTCTTGGGTTTGGGTTACGACACTCAAGTGAAAACTGCTTTAAATGCTCTATAATAACAGTATATCTGTTCAAAACAGCGACGCTAAGCAAGACTGCCTGCTTTCACACAATGAGTGAATTAAGAAATGACGTACATTGAATGAACGCATGAAAAGGAAGCAAGGAAGGAAAGGAGGGAGGAAGGAAGGAAGAAGTTAGGGAGGGATGTATAAATGGACAGATGGAAAAAGGGAGAATTATCGTTTTTCTTTTTCACTAAATGAAAGAAAAACTTGAATTCACATTATTAATGATATCAGTAGCAGAGAGAACGAAATGTAATACACAAAAAGAGGGAGGATACTCACTCTTTCATCACTGAACAACTTAGTGAGGTGCTGAGACAGTTCTGTGAATGTTGGTCTTCTCTGAGGGGCCACTTGCCAACAGTCCAACATGAGAACGTACCTACAGTAATAGGAAAAAGAAGTATTAATTGCTTCAGTTTGAGTAAAAAGTTTCTATCATTAAACACGTAAATCGGGATGGACCCTAAGGAACTCACCTCTAACAGTTTACCGTATATGGGTCAAGACAGGTGACAAAAATCTAAAACCTAATTCTGAACAAGTCGTTATCTAATTTCTGGGAGTCTTTACTGCCACATCTTTGATTCATATAGTCTCCAAATAACCCAACACAAAACTCGGGCTTTTATATGATCTGAACGTCTTTTAGGGCTGAACGCAGAAGCCAGTCATGTGCCCACAAAGAGTTTCGCCCCTATTAAAGTTGATTCACCAAGACCTTGGGACTGGTCAGTTGAGAAGCCAAGTACCCAACGTGGTGGATAAGTTTGCGCTACACGAATATTGCCTTTCGCATCGAGTTTACTTACAGTTCTTCCGAACAGTGCTTGGGTTTGTCCATTCTGTAGCAGTCTTGAAGAAAGTTGATCACCTCTTGGGAATTCATTCCAGGATAAGGAGACGCACCTAATGGAGAAATTAGCCGGTTATTAATCATCTTAGGCCCGTTTCAAACGTCGAACTTCTCACGAGCCGAATCTAATGCAAATGAGAAAAATCTATTGTTTTCGCTCATTTACAATAGATTCGGCACATGAGAAGTTCGACGTTTGAAACGGGCCTTAATGTGCTTAAGGTCAGTGTGTCAACAACTGTAACTTATCCGTACCGGAAAATATAATAACTGGCCATTCCGCTTGAGGTATTTCTCATTTAGTTTATGTGCTTTGGAAATCTTACCTAAAGTGACGATTTCCCAGAGAACAACACCGAAGGACCACCTATGCGAGAAGAAAGAGACAGACTATTAAATCACAAGTAATAGCTAACAAACATCTTTTTGACCTCGTCTTACCTCTCCTCATCTTACCTTGACTCATTTCATCTCCTCATCCTTGAGCAACCTTATATTAATTTACCATGTTTCAACTCATATCATATCATATCATATCATATCATATCATATCATATCATATCATATCATATCATATCATATATCATCTCATCTCATATATCATATCATATCATATCATATCATATCATCTCATATATATATTATATATCTCAATTCTGGATAGGGTAAGATTAGACATATCTCAGTTCATCTTATCTCATCTTACATTATCATATCTTAGTTCATCTCAGTTCATCGTATCTTATCTCAACATATTTCAATTACACAACTGACTTACACATCACTTTTCGTTGTAGAGACTCCATCTAAAAGTGATTCAATCGCCATCCACTTGATAGGGAATCGCCCTCCCTGTGAAAGCAAAGAGATACATAAAGTGAATTGGGCCAATAGTGCTCCATAAGACATATACAACTCACGTTAATTAAATAAACAACTTCATGCATTTTTCCTAGATCGTAGATTCGTTTGTACGCAATTGATGGTTCTTTCATTCCGCGTTTGTTTATTTTCGATCATAACTTCATGCTTGCCATCGTCCATCCTCTATCGCGGCCTTTCTTTCCTTTTTCCGTTGATTCACTTGTTCATATTTATGTTTTCCGAGTACTGTGACTGCGTGATGCAGTTATGAGTCATAGGTGCCAGTCATCATTTGTCTGTGTAACCGCGTGATGCGGTTCCAGTCAAAGCCCACATTTCACCCTTGCTCACCATAGAGTCGCAGTAGCTCAGTGGTTAGAGCGTCCGTCTAGCTCACGGAGGGTCGTGGGTTCAAATCCCATCTGGAACTCGGATTTTGTTTCCAATTTTCCATTTGATATTACATGCATTTCTATCATGTTGCACATAAAGTTGTACCTGAGTTTTTCTCGTGTAGTGATTCTCAACATAAATATCCCTGGCAAAGCCAAAATCGGCAACTTTGCACACTTTGTTCTCGTCGATTAAAACGTTTCTGGCAGCAAGATCTCTGTGAACCACCTTCATGCCCGCCAGATGGGCCATGCCTCTTGCGGTCTGTATCGCAAATGACAGAAGGTCTCTTGAACCGAGTTTTTCAACGGGTGTTTTGTATAATTCTTCATAGTATTTGTCCTCCACTCCGCGGCAATGACGTAGGTAGCTCTGAAGGTCACCGAACGCACAGAATTCCACAATCACCATCAGCGGCTCTGTGTTCAATGAGAAAAATAAATTATTTGAGTTTTACATCAATCTTGCTTTGAGCTTTTAAACTAAACTGTTCATGTCATGAAAATGACGTAGATTTCTGCCTTCCAAAGAAAAATTTCCCGTTATCGCGGATGCCTGGAATGCCCGTTTTTCTTGCAAAATATAACATTTAACCATGGGCAAGACGGTATGACAGGTTAGCAAGCCTAAAGAAAAGAGGGAAAAGGGGTCGTGCTCAAGAAACATGGAATACGGTGTAAAAAAGAGGTCATGGTGATGGATCTTAAATCACCTGCAGAAACAGTGACTGCAGCAGGTGACAGGGCTGCATTGAGAAAGGTTCATGTAGTACAATTCTCTACGAACAGAAACGTCGAGTGATGATGGTGGTGGTGGTGATGGTGATGGTGGTGGTGGTGATGGTGATGATGATGATGATGATGATGGTGGTGGTGGTGGGTGGTGATGGTGGTGGTGGGTGGTGATGGTGGTGGTGGTGGTGGTGGTGGTGATGATGATGATGATGATGGTGGTGGTGGTGGGTGGTGATGGTGGTGGTGATGGTGATGATGATGATGATGATGGTGGTGGGTGGTGATGGTGATGGTGATGGTGATGGTGATGGTGATGGTGATGGTGATGATGATGATAATGGTGGGGGTGGTGATGGTGATGGTGATGATGGTGGTGCTGGTGTTGGTGATGGTGATGATGATGATGATGATGATGATGATGGGTGGTGGTGGTTGTGGTGCTGATAGTGATAGTGATGATGGTGATGGTGATGGTGGTGGTGATGATGATGGTCATGGTGATGATGATGGTGGTGGTTGGTGGTGATGATTATGAAGACAAAACTGACCTTGTCTTGTACAACAACCCAAAAGTCCGATAACATTAGGATGAGGATCAATCAGCTTGAGCAACTCCAACTCCGCTAATAAGTCTCTTCTGGCTGTTTCACTGTCGCATTCTGATCAAATGATAAGGACAGAAAGTCAGGAAATTACTAATAACAGACCTTTCAAGCAGAACCATAAGGTAAAGTAGAATTAATCCTTATCCCAAAGCCGCTCTTCTAGTGACGAGCAATCGAAGAAGACGTCCAACTTAGAGCTGATTGCAAAACGCCATATCGCTATTGCGCTTAACACCAGTCTCCAATTTAAGGTTCATTTCGTCCGATTGGTACATTGAAGTCTAGAAACAAGGTAGTGTAGAATCCGAATAGCGTACACCGCACACATATTTTATAATTGTAAGGGGTTTCTAGTCGGTTCATTGAGTCGTGTTTGTCTTGAGTGATATTGTCTGTTGTGGTTGTATGACGTTGAACACTCTAAGCGCAGTTTAATACTAACCGGATGTATTCGGAGATTTTGACCTCATTTGGCCTAGTTTCAAAGTGTACACAAGTACAACTTTTCGATGTCCTACCTTTTACTATCTTTACCGCCACAAACATTTTGCCCACGCATCCCTTGATGCCTTGCGCTTGTCCTTTCATTACCAGTCCGAATGCGCCAGATCCCAGCACAACTTGCAAGTCTACTCTGTTGCGGGGGAATTCCCATGGACTGTTTGATAACGAATTGGCCTCGGCTCCCTGGGGTATTTCTGGCTGCTCCGGGAGCGGGATCTGGGGGATGTGATGATGATTACTCAATAACTGCAAGGTAAGAACGAAAAGAAAATGTTTAATACAAAATAAAGTGGGTGAGGATGAAAATGGATTTGAGAGATTTAGAAACACCAGAAGAATCTGTGACTGGAGGGAGTGTTCGAATGGTAGGTTTTTAACCCTCGGAAGTTCAAGTAAAGAGGGCGGTTGTGGGAGGGGGGCGTGGGGGGGGGGGGTGGGTTGGGGGGTAAGATGGGGCTATCGAAACCTTGGCCCTCTAAAGCTAAAGCTACTCAAGATTTTTCCAAAAAAACTCCCATTTCTATTTCCGTCATTAAATAGAGTTAAGGGTGAAGGTTTTTGAAAAGCCTTTAGTCTCTCTGAAAATGCTGATTTTACGCTAAATCCTTACAATAGACATATTCGTATTCTTGGTATGGATCTAACATGAAGTCAAGACTCTTGCGGGGAAACATATTTACATGTGAAAAGATTCCACCATTTAAGCCACGCGTGCAAGCTGCTAGTTCCAGCTCATTGCGGATAATACGAATATGGTCTATTGATTTATTGATACACTTCGAGATCCAAAAGTGCGATATCGTCTTACCGAAGACATTTCAGCTTGCTCCTGTTGACTGGTGGGTCTGCTGTTCGCCGGTGTGGTTGCTGGTGTGCTATTCTTGTGGATTTTTCTCACGAAGCAGATCACGCCGATGATGCCGATTAATATCACAATAAATGCGCCACCGACGCCCGCGATCAGCAACGTCATGTTACGTGTCAGTCCCATGAAACCTTTGGAAGACTGGGCACTAACTCTGGATTCTACAAGTAAAATGAAATTTGGAAAGTGAAATTTTGCAAACGCTTGTTGCGATGTTTTGCACATTAAACAGCTCCAAGACTAACATAGTATTGTTATTGCATGATGAGAAGCAGCGTAAAAACTGCTCTGGTGAATGATGGTATATAATGCCGAATTCCCAGTAAAATGTTAAAACAAGTTACCAACTTTGACGGCTTTATCTGGCATGTAAAATTGCTATGATTTTTCAATGTTAGCCGGTGGGCTCTTTTAATACCGTGCTCCCTGCCAGGAAATAGAAGGCAATCCTTATTGCATTTGACTTGCTAATGACAAGCCAGTGACATAGATTTTTAAGGTAGGCTGCAGAGAGACTTCAAATTCATTTGTAATTTGGTTATTTGCCGTGTTTTATTACAAAACACAAAGGTTTGATGTCAACGGGCCTAACAGGATAAATTATCAACAGTGAATAAATTCAAGAGCATTGAGAGCTTTACCCCATCTAGCCCTTCATGAGAGCAAAAATGACAGATGCAAAACATCTCACAAACCTGATTTACCGGTCTTAGCCAGATAAGTCGTACTAGGGTCACTGGTCCCCAAACTGTTTGTTGCCAGGATACGGAACTTGTAGTTAGTGCTGGGCTCAAGATCCATAATAGTGTACTTGATTCTGTTTGGCGGTTTTATCTGAATCTCTTGCCAGCTGTTCTCAGAGCCTTCTTTGTACTGCAGCTTTAAAGCGATTAGTTCCAGGCCGCCGTCGTCTCCAAACGTCCACATGACTATGGCATTTGTTACACTGGTCTCCACGTCAACAATGGTTGGACTTTCTGGGCGAGCTAGGGATCAAAAGATAACAGTAAATTAAATAATAAACAGACACACTCACAAAATACCTTTTCGCCTGTTTTGTAAAACTAACCGGACGCAAGGCCTACTAGACTCGATTTCCGCTGTTGACTTGGGTTCGGAGTATCCTAGCGTGGGCTCATTTCTCGAAACAACGGCTGGTGATCAAGCCTAAGCGCCTATAAGTCGGCTAACAAGGGATCTAGCCTTGGAAGGGAAAGCCGTATCACCGCGTTGCAGCTTAAACGCCTAGCCAGCCCCAGATTAAAAGGTATCTGTTATTTTCCAGAAGAACATTTTGGCAAAGAGTAACTAAATATTTAAAGGCCGGGACTGGTTGAAGCTCACTCAGCCATATCCCTCTAAAACGATGAATTCTTGCTTTGCAACCACGTAACAGGGCGGCCATATTGGAGCTCAAAACAATAGAAATATTTTCGAAGAATTTACATAGTTCTCAGCGGAGAGAAAGGCCATTGTTCTTGACCTCCAACATGGCTGCCGTGACGTCACTTGCAAACCAGCAATACCATTTTCAGAATAGACATTTGAAGAATTTGTAGAACCTTTGTATGAAGAAATGCCTGCGATCGTCAGGCAGTTCTCACAAGTGTATAGTACACGAATTTGGTTTGGAATTACCTGCCTTGCAAACAATCGAAGCATTTTTTTTTCTCCAGCCTGACTCTGAAACTAACGCTACACGTGAGGGCTCTGTCCTGAGGACACAGTCTGCACTATAGAATTAACACGAAAGGCCCCTTTGTCACGCTTTCCATCGTTGCACGATTTGTCACGCTTTATAACGTGGCATCAATATTGAGGTTAAGTTAAACAATATATATTAAGAAATTCAAACCAAAGCTCACTTTTTCCTGATAGTGTAATTTCTATACTGTCCCTGCCTAACGCATTCTGCACGTCACAGGTGTAAGTCCTCCAGGATTCTGTGGTAACTTTCTCGATTCTAAGAGTACTTCGACTGGTTGCGTTCTCGCTTGGTGTCGTCACACTGTATCTGCTGAATTCCTCGCCTCTACTGAGACGGATAGTGTGGTCATCGGCGTCCCTCCAGGACCAAATGAATTCTGGGTCCGGCTTCCCGCGAGAATTGCATATTAAGTTCGCCACCTCTCCAACATTGGCGTGAAACTTTCTTTTCCCAAATGTTCTGGGAGGTTCTGTAACGCAAACGAAAGAAACTACATAAGTCTTTTGTGCATTACATTTATGTAAGCCTGACTTACTAACGATTTGATAATGTGCAGCAGTTAATTTATCCTACGGTGAGGTGCACGTACATGGTATATCACACCCTGACTCATTTCATATATCGTTCTCCTAAGCCACGAGCATTAGATTTTAAGAAGAAACGCGGTCGCAGGGAACGATGGAACAGTTGAGCGCTTTCATTATGAGACTGCTGGCACTATCTTTTTGGACAGTCGAAGCGCAATACCATTAACCGCGCCGTGAGAAACGGTGCGGTGAAGCGAGGAGAAAAAGCGAAAAGAGATTCACTTCAGTTTCACCAGTCTCGCCGCACCATCAGTGTGAACTCCACACTAACCAGGACGTGGCTGCTAGCAGTCTACATTATCAGTGAAAGTGGTTAAAATTAATTTCCTAAAATTCTGATAAACGTCCTTAATTTCGTAACGACGGTTTCCAGGCACTCTCGGGAAACCGACCGAAGGCTGCTAAAGTAGCCATCGGAACGCGGTCGTATGGCGATTGTTGGAGTTCACATGCCATTCAAATACTCAAAGGCCCAGTTGTTCAAAGACGCGATAAACGTTTTCACCCTTACGCTTGAATTGCATTTAACTTTACCTTGAGCGTAGAATTGCTTTAAAAAGGTTACTCAACTTCGAGTATTAAAGCTAATGGGTTCAGATCAAACGATCGGGCGCTGAAGTGTTGGAGCGGCCAATCAGACTATTGGAACCATTTTATTTTAGCTGCGCGCAAAATTTATCGAAAGAGAGGACACAGAAACGTTCCTGGTACCAGATCTAACAGTCAAATAGCAAAGGCGATAAAGGTACGTTACCAAAGACAGTAACATTGAACATTTTGCTGTCCGTTCCTAGATCGTTAGAGGCTGAGCACATGTACGTTCCACTATCTTCAGACGAAGCTTGTCGTATCAGCAAAGTTCCATTGGCTTCTTCATTAAACCTGTCTTTTGGCAGCTGTCCATCAACTTTCTTCCAAGTCACGACAGCCTTTGGAAACGCGCTGACGTCACAGTCTAGCAGGAGGTCACGTGCCTGTTTGGACTGAGTCAGAGTCATCACTGGAGGGGTTGAGCTTCTGATGATGGGACGTGCTAAAAAAATATACGTGATTTAGCACTTGAAACTTGATATTTTCAATAAAGACCCCTTCCAATATTCTCATTTATCAATTTTCGTTAAACGATACATGCGTCCCCTCCTAGATATTAAAAGGGTTGGGTTTGATGGTAATAGCTTCATGCAATTGCCAGTCATAATCCCTCAAGAATAAGTATTTTCAGCCTTAGCCGTCAGCAGATTACAATCCACTTTATCCTCTATCCCTCACGGATCTATTAGCCATAAGATCGTTAGTGAATGCCAAACAATCCGTAAATGTTCGCATCTTCATAAACAGCAACCATTTTGCCTTACGGAGATGGAAATCGTCTTTGCCCCATCTAGGGAGAATAAAACATGCGCGGGAATCTCGGAAGTCATCTGCAGTCTTTAGAATATTCCCGTGTGAGGGCTGCTTGTGGGATGAATTCTGATATCTGTGAACACTATTCTGTATATCATTCCCAAATGATTTGCTCAATAAGAGAAAGATTTGTTCTCAAAAAGAGAATATCCCTGTAGCGGTGCGTGGGGTCATGAGGTTGAGTCCAGGAATGCTTTCCCTTACAGTCACAGACTTGTGGCAAACTGAACATCATCTCGCCTTGCTATGTCACTGACGTTCATAGTTTTGTTTTTCTCTTTACCGCTGCACAGGGCGCCTGCTAAATCGACATTATCTTATCTGGTCGGTATGTAGAACACAGTAACACATTATCCCACTAAATGCCATAGTTGTCTTCCCACCTATGGCTTTGTTCTCACCGCCCAGATCAATTCTACTGAGCCTGTCTGAAAACCACTGTCGTGAGAGAGAACCCTGTGTTCGAAACTTCAACATCCACTCCCTCACTCCCCCCCCCCCCCCCTCCCCCACCCGGGTATTTGACTGCGTGCTATGCCCAGGGAGTAGGAAATTCGTTCGTAGCCTGAGGAGTAAAGTATTCCAACCCGATTTGTAACCCGTTTCAGATGTTTTGTCCGCCAGAATACGCGCTTTGATTTCGCTTGTGTAAAGGAAGGGCGTTTTAAAAAACGTTTTTGAGAGTAATCACTGAATACATCGCTGCCCGAAAAGGACGAGCAGCCTTTGAATGAAGCTGAACATCTCTCCTTGGAGATTTAAGGCAGGGCATTTGTGTGGTTTTCTGACCCCTGGGGAACGGGGATTATGTTTATAGAAATGATCAGCGCAACCGTGATCGTACAAACAGTGAATTCGGTTACCAGTTACTATCGTCTTTTTCACGCTGCAGTGATGTTTAACATATGTCGAACTGATGTTCCAACCATTTGAAAAATCCTAATCGAGCTGCTGTCATAGCATAGTTAACATCGTTAATTTGAAACAAAGGGCAAAAGAATGTACTTCACTAATAAGAAAAACACGAGATCCTTTAACAATGTGCATGAATGACAAATTTCGCTGCTGTTTGTTTGAAGACAAACGAGCCACTAACTTTACTAAAATATATCGAACGTAAATCCGTAACTTTAACTCCCTTAATTTCCTTTGTCTGATCGTTTTGGTGAAAACTGCATATAAGATGCTGTTAGAAACTGAGCCTTCAGCATGGCGAGATGTTTAGATAAACACATGCAACGGCCTCTCACTTGAATTTGCCCGAGGTAAAATAACGTGATTAAGGAACTATTTTTGGCTACTTGATTTCTTCAGTGTGGCCTTAAACTTTGAAGTATTCCGGATATCGGCTCACCGTTGCCTAGCAACTTACGCTGTGGAATCTAGGGTCACTTTCTTGGGAAAAGCCGAGGCCAAACCACGCGGCCAAATTACAAGAATTTTTAGTGTACTTGCCAAGCATGTATGCCGCAATATCTACCGCTTATTGTTTAATCGGGAATTGCAGCTATTGTTTCCAAATAAAAACTGAGAATTGGCAAAAAATGCAAATACTGTACTATCATCATCATCATCATCATCATCATCATCATCATCATCATCATCATCATCATCATCATCATCATCATCATCATCATCGACGTCGTCGTCTTAGTATAGGTAATCACATGATTTTTCTCGTGCAATTTGGAATAAATAAGCACGAGTAAATTTTTTAAAAGACTCACAAAATCATGTGATTACACGAGCATAGCTTCTTAACTTTGCAGAAGCAACGCAACGAAGCTAAGGTGAATCAAAACAACAGTTTTCTCAATGTTTTTAAAGCGTTTTTAGCTGTAAAAACTGGCTAAACAATTACAGGCTATTGCGACAAGGCTACTTTGTTTGCTAAGTGTCTATCAAACGCTGTAATCATTACCTTCAGACTTTCTAGTTCGTTATCTTCGCCTTGTTTGTCCTTGTTTGTTTATTAATCTCGGCGTCACTCCGGTGTAGTGTTGAATTCAACGGACTCGTAATTCCAATTACGTCGGTAATTCTCTCCTCTGGACACCACTGTTTCCAAACAGACAGCTAAAATACAGTGCTTTTCGCAGCCGTTTCTCCTTTTTAGAGCTGTTTTGCAGCTTCTCTGCTGTTATTGCGGTCACGAAGAAAGAAAACCTGCTCAAAAAGCCAGCCATTGTTTTCGCTCGCACGAGTCGCTTGCAGCTCTTCAGACTTTGCGCCATTCAAAGGCTGCATTTGATTGGCTCAATTTCAGTTCCTTTATTAATTAACCAATCAGAATCGTCTGTTGTTTACCTCTTTTTTGCACTGAATTACCTTTTTTCTGCATCGTGTTTCCTAAAAACTGCATTTCTCTTAGCCAATCAGAATCGAGAAATTTTTTCATGTATACTATTATCGGGATAAGAGAATTGCACTCTCATTGATGTGGCTATACCCGTTGATAAAAACACTTCCACCAAGGTTTCCGAAAAATTATCCAAGTATAAAGATCTAGAAATAGAAATCACCAGAATGTGGCAGATGAAGACAGAAATAATTCCGGTGCTTATAGGTGTGTTAGGAGTGATTAAGAAGGGTTCAGAGAAGCTCGTCACATTCCCTGCTAGCAGAGGCCTCTTTTCCTCGTATTCAGCGTGCTGAAGAAAAGAGACCGAAATGGATCTGCCATGGATCGAAACGGTCTGTGTTGAGCATGCGTCGCGGTTTCTTAGCGACCGAACCATAACGTGATGTTTTTAGCACGTTATTAAATTACAAACAATACATGGAGCATGCGCTTTAAAGCCTCCGTCCACGAACTCGGACGGCGGCTTAATCAAAGACCGTTTCGACCCATGGCAGACGTCTCTTTTCTCCAGCACGCTGAATGCAAGGAAAAGAGGTCTCTGCTAGCAGGGAACTCGTCAGAGAAATTCCAGGAAATATCAACCTCTGTGAAATTCAAAAGACAGCATTGCTGGGATCGGCACATATACTACGGAAGGTTCTATCTATCAAGTGACAACAATGACAAAGCAACCCTTAAGTCCCTTACGTTCAAGGTTTGGGACCGGCCCTTGGAGAAGAAATACGGTCTCATAAACTGAACACTGACGATGATGTTGACGATGATGATACAGTGTTAATTCCCTATTAGTTTTGACATGTCTGTCCTACCGAGATAGCGTAACGAAAATAAAGGCTTTGTTTAAACTCACCTTTAACGAAAAGCAGTACATGTTGTACAGCGTGGGTTGGTTTGCCACCATAAATAAACAGTGACCTGCAAGAGTAATTCCCATGGTCATAACGGTCCACTCTGTAAAGGCCAATGGAGTGTTGTCCGATTATAGAAATGAGTCTTTGAGTGTACATAAAATGGCCATTCCTGTCGATGGTTACAAGCTTGTTTTTGGTGCCATTGAACCAAGAGGTATGCATCCAAATCCCTCCTTGAAGAGACGTACCGCACTGAAGGGTAACATTCTTTCCTTCCTTTGTTATTATGGTCGAAGAGGCAAAAAACAGATCTGTCACGAGAAAATCAGAAAAGGAAACTGGAAAAATGAAACACTTATTATGAACAACAACACAAGCTTTCATGTTGCGTTTTACTGGCTACACTTCATTTACGTATTTAGTCTCAGTAACAGCCCCTCGCCAGTTATACGAGAGTTATACGAGGGAGGTGGAAGAGCGTGCAAAGAAAATCTTCGACATAGGTTTATTTTTAGAAATCTCCCCGCCTTTCCCTCTTCATTGCAGTTCTTCAGCAAAAGGAAAGCCTGATTGCAAGACCACTTCAGATTCAAATGTTACTGTGACTTGGTGCAACATGACTAACAACACCAAAGGTCTTAGGCTATATAGGTTTGTCACTTTTTAATTTATTAAGATTTTGTTCTTGCTCTCTAAAGTTGTAGCAACCTTGTACAACGTGATAAATAAGGCTATGTGAGGAATCGTTCAATAGCGTTCGTTTGCTAGATTTTAGTTATACACGGGGAGGCTCTGCACCGTTGTGTAAACCCATACCCTCTTACATGTATACAGCATGTCTGACAGAAAAAAAATATATAAAATAAATACCTAAACGGCAGATTTCCCTACCTTTTCATATACTCCAGCTCGTAAAATCACTATCCTTATTGGCCATTTCGGAGTTACGCAGTCAACTGAACAACTGGGGCGAGTTTCAAATTTTAACCAATCGATAAATTGACAACATCACAAGAAAGATAACTGGGTCATTTGACCAAGTTTGATGCCTTTAGGTTGCATACAGCCCAAGAGTTATGTGCGTCTCTAATTTTAAGGCTACGTCCCCCAAAACCATATAAACTCTTAAAATTTTTGAACGATTACTGTGATATTCGGGCAAACGAAATGATTTTCATCTCAGTTTAATTTCCAAATAGTAGGAGCATGACGGGATTTTACAGTTGTCACAAAACTGAAAAAAATTTTAAGAGTTCAGATGGTTTTGGGGGACGCAGCCTAAAAATTAGAGATGTTTGTTTGGATTTTGAATTATGTCGATAGTCCATAACTTAGTCTTGGTTCAATCTAAAAGCATCAAACGTGGAAAAATGGCCAATCTCAACGTTATCTTTCATGTGGTGGGATCAATTATAGATTTGAAAAAATTCACTCACTCTAGTTCTCTCTAGTTCCCTGCGCAACTCCGAAATCCCCCCTCCCCCCGTTAGATTTCAACAGATCCAGTTTCCCCCAAGCTAAGCTGGTAGTAAACGAAGCTTTGATTGATAAAATGACGATCAATTCCTCGGAAATTTGTGACAATTACTAACACCTGACTGCTTGTCAGCCGTAAAATAAACATCTGCCTATCCCACATCGCTGGAATCGCAAGATCTACTCGACCTTTTCGGAGCAATTTCTCTTTTGTTTTAACCCCGCTTCACTGATTAACTTTCAAAGTTACCGTCGGAACCGTTGTCAAGGTCCCGCCGGATATTTCGTTGCATTCTGGGCGATGCGTTCATCTGTTTTTCTTTCTTTTCTTTTTTTTTTTTGGGGGGGGGGGTTATATGAATAGAAAACTCAAAAGTAGATGAAAAATCCTATGCCATCCTGCTTCGTTTGTTTGTTTTAGACGTGCAAATAATTTACCAAACATAAGTCAGCATCTGTAACCCCAAAGATGTTTCTCTATTCAACATATTCGAATGAAAAAACGTTCAGACCTTTACTGGCGTGTACATGTTTTAAGTCCATTTTGTTTTGTGACGAAACACCAAAGAGAGGTCGCCACTTTTCTCGAATTTTCTACTTGTCTGCATCCCACAACCCTCTTATCGTTCTTTTTTTACGAGCATACTTAGTGGTCATGACCTTTAAAGTTACGATTTTGGACGTCTTTTGAATACCCTAATGTGCCGATCAGACAAAAACAAGTGTACCTAAAATTTATTCGAGGTGTGGCAGTTTACGAAACTCGTCATGAGGAACAAATGAGTTGTCAAAAAGTGCAGTTATTTTCAGTCTGCAACACATGCGACTTGAAGTCCAATTCGAGTCATTATCTCCCTCATGTTAGTTTATATGTCGTGCAATATCATGTCATATCATCCACGAAAACACAAGTCAGATTCCATGGGCGATATGGCTTTCTGGAGACAGGCTCAGTCTTAATTTTTCTGTTTCTAAAGGCCCCTAATAGATTAACTGCTTGAGACAGGATCGCCAAGACTAACAGGATATGTGCAGCATTGAAGCTTCTTATGCACAATGGCACTCGCCCATTAAAAAAGAAAACTTTGATAGAGTTTTAACAATACATTTAGCACAAATAGCGAAATTAGAACTTCTCTGTTTCAATAGCAAGTCGGTTAATTTTATTTGTTGAGCTTACTATTATATTTTTGCTTCTGTCTAGCCAAGGCATGTTATTGAACTTGAAATTATATCAAGATTAATTACTTCCCCTTTAGGCTGACATTCGTAAGTATTATGCACCGTAATCAATCATGATTAATGCTCAATTAATCCGTTCCCCCTAGAAGTGGCAAGTTTGCATTAAACTAAGAAAAATGTGACCCGGTCGTTTTGCAAGCCAAGAAATTTTTAAGTTACAATACCAAAGGAAAATATCTGCCTTTAAACTTGTTTTCATAGTCTAGCATTTAATCGAGTGTAGCATAATGAGATGCACTATAGGAAATTGTCACTCACAATCAGGGGCCATTTGAAATATTCTTTATGGACTGAAAAGCATAGATTCGCCTTGTACAGCGCAATTCAAAGGTTAAACAGAAAGTGTGTTCGCTGGTTGTTTCATTCATAAATAGAGAAATTTGATTATATAAACATGGCCACATGTTAACAACAGAACTTCCCTCGTTTCAGTGAACTTACCACGAACAGGGGAAATTGTTTATGTCCCGAAGCTAGCAGCATGGAAAGTTGACTTGTGTCGATTCAAATTTGTCTAAATGAACCCCACTGCCTGTCTTACGGAGTGTGGAATGTCACAGCAGTTGTTCTATACTCGAACTCCACTGGGTAGTGAAAAGGACATCGAAGTTCGAAACGATTTTAGTTGATAAGTAGCGGAACCCAGAGGCGAATAAAACTATTATTGACAGAAATTGTTCATGACTAGCAAGTTCAATACTGTCCAACTCATACTGTACATGGGAAGAATGCGAACCAAGAAATAAGCAATCTTAGGGCCATCGGCCAGTTGCACCTGGTATAGGTTTTCAGCACAAATGTTGAACCAGCTAAGGAAATATACCTACAAGCTGAAAACGAGCTGCATTGATGACACAAGGCGCCGAGAATTGATTTTGATATATTGCCAAATAACAGCTTTACATTTAAATTGGGCAGTTTTCGCTTTAACATTTAGATGAATAGCCTTTCCGGTTCGGATGTCATGGACCATGGGGTTCTAAATACCGATTCTGTGGGTGAGATTCGAAAGTGTGACTCTTTAAAGAACGCTATTGAGTTCTCCGCCTTTCTGTGCAGTCATAATGATTGCTCGGCTGTAGAAGGTGTTCCTAACCTTGTGTAGGTAATGTCCCACCCACCCTTTGTCACTATTGAAATGAAAGGCTTTTGACGAGAAGGATTTTCCTGTTGTACTCTTTTAAACGCCGCACAAGGTGGTTTCGTCTGCAGGTGATCATTCTTAAGGCAATTCGCAGAAAGCCATCCAGCAATAATGACTGTGGTGTTCCTTCGTTCCAAATATTTTGGAATACTTCGCCCTTCTGATATTCCGTCCTCGAACGAGTAATTTAGGATCTGACTTAATTATTGTTTCGGATTAACATCAAACGCAGGATCGTTTTTTCAGTTATGTAAACTGGAGTTTATTATTGGAAGTTCATTACGGAATTCCGGCTACAGAAACAGGCGACAGATAATTTACAGCCACCAAATTCAGCTTTAATGATATTTTTCCTTTTGATGAGGTCGGTAATCAGCGGAGCAGGTATAACGGCTAAACAATCGAATTCTATTTAGGTATAACTTACCTGGAAAAGCCACAAAAAGCACGGCTACAATAATCACGAAATATTTGACTTCCATCTTTGCAAAAAACCAAGGATGTCTCCACAACCAAAATGGCCTCTAAGCACCTGAAAGAGATAAGCCCTTATGTAAACTAGATATTCTTTAGAAAATGGGTGGATAAAATCTGCCAGTGTTATGATAACTTGCAAATATCAGTTCAAACCTTATGTTTCGTAAATTAAGAACAATCTCGGGGAGTATTAGTTTTCATATTAATGGAATTAAAACTTTACCTTAACAATATGGCGATCTGTTTAGGAACTGTAAATATTATGCCAGAGAATCAGCGCCTTGAGAATGTTTATCGAAACAATAACGACCCTTATCGATTGAGATAGATTTCGTCAAATGAAAAACACTCAAAATACTTCAGTTTTTCAACCTCAATAACACACCTTTTCAACCAATTACTTTCATCGGAATGCTTGTGGCCAGTTGCGTCTTGCTCACGATCAGTGTTGTAGCCACGCGAAAAGTCTGTTATTTCCTTATCTCACTCTGTAAATCACTGATAAGAGGTCATTGTCAACGCCTCAAAATTGTTTATCTTGGAGCCACGATCGGAACTGTTCTTTCCCGCGGTTTTTTGGCATACCTCGTGCTTTTTGAACGGCTGCCACAGGATTAAGGCGCGAAAAGAAATTGCCGCAATTAGCTACAGAGGAGGGAATAACATCTGCGTCTTTATCATATCGGGGCAAATGTTTCAGTCTTGGAATGAAGTTAGAAGAATTTATCCACACAAAAGAAACAAAGAATGTAGAGTTATCTGACGAGGTTGTAATTTGTTAAAGTGCTCAATCCGTGACCTTTCATGAGTGGCATGCAGACCAGCCCAGGGGCTCCTGACCTGACCAGCGTCATTTATATGCCGCCCGAATACACAGACAACTGATTAAAATAAATGAAGGTATGCTAGTAAGAGACGGATTATTGGAGGTTACCCAGCCACTGCCAAACTTAAGTGGAAAAGGTCGCACCTTCAGTTGTTCTGCAACGTGCTTCTTTGATCGATTTTTGTATTGTTGTTTTCATGATAAACTTCACAATGGGTCAAAGATAAACTAATTGTTGAAAGATGTCGACAAAGGGGATTCAAAAGATAGTTATAAAATGGTAAAAAGGTGAGATAACTGATTGATAAGAAAGACAGAACTAAATGAAATACCGACATATCAAGGTATAATAATACGAGGAAAGTATCAGTCAATACATATGGGTTATTGGCCAAGCTTGTTCGGTCAAGATGGCGGGATATTGGCCAAGTTCTTTTTTTGCGTGTTTATGGACCGATACGAAGTCGAGGTCCATAAACACGCAAAAAAAAGAACGAGGCTAATATCCCGCCATCTTGACCGAACAAGCTTGGTCAATAAAGGATTTATTATATGACTCAAAGGACGCCATCAAGAGACAGTAAAATGCGGGACGAACGGGCTATCCCGAGAGGCCAAGATGGCTCCATCTTGACCTCGCGGGTAGCCAATCACAGCAGGAGAATTGATTCATCTTGATCGCTGCAAGAGCCAGTCATATAATAAGTAAGGTTATCGTGCCTTAGACCCGGGGGTACTGTCACGGCAATAGTCCAGTTTCGAGTTCACATTTGCACACCGTTAGCCTCGACATAAAGTAAAATATTTACAAATTCCAGCGAGAAGATGACCTGTTTACAGCTCTGTCTATTGTTTAATTTTCAAATTTGTGGCACCTTCCCGCCGCTATTTGTGAATATTTTACTTTAAGTCGAGGCTAACGGTGTGCAAATGCGTTCTCAGTGCTTTTGTTCAGCGGTCATGGCGAACTCGAAACTGGGCTATTCCTGTTATAAGTTTTTTCAAATTTAGAAGAAGTGCTTTTTTTATTACATGAATAGGCCAGGTAACACGAAAAAGTTGATTTCAAATCATTTCTTGGAAGAAAGGAAACTAAATTATTTTACAGTGATTTTTCCAAGACACTATGACAAAACTTAAACTATTAACCTAACTTTTTTAAGTTGTAATCCATTTCCTCCGCGTCATTGGTGGCCATAGACAACCGCAAATAGTTTCAGTGCACTTATTAAGTGCTTTGCAGGAAAACTGCAAAATCTTTGTAACATTCTACTGTTCCAAACACATGTTTGAGTTTATCGAAATTGCGTGACAGTGCCTAAATTTAACTTTGTCTAATTAAATGCAGTTTAAACCTTAGACGAAATTCGAAGAAATCCTCTGAGTAGAGGCAACAGCTTCAATGTACCACGTGACTAAGTGGTGTCTAAAGTACACAAGCGGCTAGCAGGTTGGCCTTCCTATCTGTGGGCTTGGCTCACGCTTAGCTACCACTTAGGATGCAGTCATAAAACTATGCTCTCCATTATCTCTTTCCACTAGTGCAGGTACATTTATTGCGAAACCTAAACAAAATCATCAGAAAACGTACAGGCAACATTGCTACATCACTAACGTCCCATCCATCGGAAATTTGATGATATTTATAGGCTCTGCTCTCTATCATTTGTCTCTCGTTGCAGAATGCACCTTAAGCTTTTTGCAACAACAAATTCTCAGACGATAAAATAAAAATAAAAATAAAATAATGTCGGGTGGTCCGCAATAAGAGACGAATAATCCACCTCAACAAAATAATGTTTGAGTGCCGTTTGTCTGAAGCATCGCGTGGTTCGTCTGCTATGATAATAGATGTTGTCTGTATCGTACAAAGTCGGGCATTGATTATACATCCAGAAGAGTAGAGCGTCTTTAAGCTTTTAAAATCTGTCTAGAGCCAGTCGTCCTCGCAGACCATCGACTCGACGCTCTAAATAAAGGCATTGAACATTGTCCCCTTCGTGACAAGTGTGTCCATATGGAGAAAGGCGAATTTAATTTGGAGTCCGAGAGTAGTAATAAGAAACATTTCAGGCCAAAATATATAGCTTGGAAGATACATAGCTCGTTTTGGAGCAAAAGGCACAATAAAGCTTGTTTTTATTCACAAACCATACCATTTCATGCACGCGTGGGTTAAACTCTTTCCAAGAAACAAACGGGAAAGTAGCGAACGGTTTAAACTTCGGAAAGATAAGCTAAAATAACATAAAACCTTATCATTACAGGGAATAGAGTATGTGCGGAGCGGCCATGTTGGCGAACCAAACAATACAAACTATTTGCATAATAATGAATTTTACTTCCAAAAAGAAAATCATTTATAGCTTTGGTACTCCAAAATGGTCGCTCCGCATATACAGCTGTACTCCCAGCTCAAAACTCATTAACCTCTTCCTGTGAATTATCGCATTTCCTTTTGCCTGAAAATTGTCCATTCCCGCTCAAATTTTTATCAAGGCATGCTTCACAAAAAGGTCGACCACGATGACACTTATTAAAATTTTGTACTTAAAAGCCTGAGTATGCGTTGTTTCGCGCCCAATACAAGCACACACTACTATCCTAATATTTCCTGTTTTCTATCTGATAACCAAGTTATTCTCGAACGGCGGAATCATTAATTAAAACGATAAGTCTCCAATGTTGGGCGAGGCATGCCTGGGAAAATAGTCAAACATGCCAATTGCAAAATGTGGTTTTCCTGTTTGAGAAAAGTAATGCGGCCAATTGAAACATGTTTTGGCCAACATAGGTAAACGAGTGTGCATTGATTCACGTACCGCACAGCTAATAGCGAGATGACTTCTATTTAACAATTAGATTATGAGCTCGAGATTTCTATCGCGTGATAGCTGATGAGGGCGCAGCCCAAATCAGCTATCACGCATAGAAATCGAGAGCGAATAATCTAATTGTTTTAGTATAAATCTACGAGTCGTTCAAAACTTAACAAGTAAATTATCCAAATCCTCCTCACAGACACTTCGAAAACGCGAAGAAGCGGGATGAATTTTGTTGACAACCGCTACTCACTATCTATCACGGAATAGGTAGCAAGTAGCGTAGCCAATCAGAGAACGGCATTTGTGATAGAACGCTAGTAGATTTATACTAATAATTAATACTTATATTGCGCTTGTTTTCTATAAGAATAATCTATGGTTGTAACGGCAGAGTTTTTCCCCAATAGATGACACTTAACTTGAATTTACGACTTTATAAATTAGCTCATTTATCGCCAAACGTCATCCATTTATGTTAATACAACTCGACAAACTGAAAGAATTTCTCAACATCTGCGAATATTTTTCAAATATATGATTTTCATATATTTATTTTCTCGAAAAAAGGATATCTTTAAAATTTGAATAAACGGTCATGGCATCATGATCATTACACGCCACTGAATGTGATTTTCACTGAATGAACTGAAGCTCACGTAATAAAAGAATTTACCAAAGGAGTACCAACACGGACGCCATGTTGATTGTAGGGTACTGCAGGGCCTGGGATCTAAGATTTCCTTGTCTATGGCACATCGTTTTTATTTGTCAATACTTTAAATCATATAATTCTCTCAAGAGCTTAGCGAGTAGCACCTCAGTCACTCCGAATTCAATTAGTCTAATACCTTGTCTGAATGCTTGAATTATGGGTTGATGAAATTTTCATTTCATAAGCTTGCACATGCAGCCCGTATATCACATACAGTGTACACCTGTGAATACTTCAGACTACATTGTGCGATTGTGTGAGATTAAAAACAAATCTTAACGAAATCCTTAAACCTTTTTCGTGAGTATGTTAAATTATTAGTTTACACGGTCATTGGCAGTTATAATTTAATACGTCTACTTGCTACCGGATGGAGGTAAAAACAGGGCATCGTTTGGTGATCCCTCTGGATGCATTCAGATTGTACACAGCTGAGAAATAGGCCCTAACAGCAATTAATACCCACCCTCTTGATTTTTGCTTACACTTTCCTCTGGCTTCCGTTTCTTTTATATACATCTAGCCATAAAAGGTGGGCAAGAGGTAGAATCAAAAGGGTAGAGAATTATGCTGCCAGATACAGTCGCTTTCATGAAGTAACCACGCAAATTACTCGAATCTCTCGTCAGCACTAGATTCGATCGGCCTCAGCCCTCTGGAAATTACATGAAGTAAAACTTATTTCAAATTTACGGTAGCTTGAAAAAGAAGGAAAAATTCCACAGGAGAATCGGGGCCTCGAACCCTACCCGTTCGCAGATCACAGTTAGTTTTCCTCATAAAATAAACTTTTTCGTTCCAAAGGCCCTGTTTGGTTGTGAGCTATTAAAACTGTTGGTTACCTTGTTGTTACAACTGTGAGTTGCAGTTTACGTTTGGGTCTGTTGAAGAAATCCTCAAGTGTGACCATTAAAGTTGACCACTGCACACGGTGTCTTACCTACAGTAAGACGTGTTATTTGGTACATTGGACAAGGTGGTGTTAAACGTCTGTATCAGTGGATGAAATCCTAAAGTGTAACCATGGAAACGAAAGGTACTGAGCAGTATTTTCGTGTGGTATTGATTATCCTGCTGAACACGGTGGTTCTAGCTTTTGAGTCCCTGGATGAAGTCCTAGAGCGAGAGGTTGCAATGAAAGCTAAGCACCAGTACTGACAACCAGAACTGACGGCTGTTTGTTTTCCAAAACGCAGCGAAATGAAAACTAGAAACTTTTTTTTTTTCAGTCTCGGACAAGGCACAGTGACCTTGGCACCTCCATATCAACAGTTTATACAATCTTATTTCCGAACGGGACTAAGGTCTAGTGGTTCAGATGGACAAAATGTTTGCACAGCTTAATTTATAGTCAAAACTAATTACACCGTTAATCTTATGTGCCTAATCTTGTTCCTACCTCTGTGAACTGAACTCTCTCTAGAATATGCACCCCTGGAACCTTGTATCGTAACGTGAAAGTTGCCGTGATGGTGTTAGCCTGAAAATCGCCCACCAACAAACGTGTATTTTTGACAGTTTCTGTGCTCGGCGATGTAATACGATCCAGCGCAGAAGAGTGTATAAAAGCGTTAAAAGCAGAAATCCGAAGAAAAATCTTTTATCTGCTTAACATCAAGAATATGACATAAATCCCACTTAAAACGTAAGACCTCGTCCAAAACAACAAAGCCATAAAAGAGGATTTTTTTACACGCAACTGCGACCTATGACACAGGGATTCCTTTCGCCTTACCGAAACGTCTTTTTAGCAAAAGGGTTTGAAAATGGCTGTCTTCTGTATGCGGTTTGAGTTTAGCAATTCGGTTATGACCTAGCATCATCCTCTCACCCCTAAAATCTTACGTCTTCTTTGAACCTTACCCTACCCCTCCTCAAACAGACCACCCCGCCCCTACCCTCAACGATGTCAACGTGCGTCAAAAAAAAAAAAAAAAAAAAAAAAAATGGCGGAAAGAAGTGGTTTTGGAGATAATCACTCTCTAAACTAATACCAGTTTCATTGCCACACTCCCACAAAACGTTTAAGAAGGGCAAAGTAACCCCAAGAAGATTTCTGTAATCAATTTTGAGGCTTTATTTGTTGTTCTTGCAGGGAATATCTTTCCTTTTTTTCCAGGAATATAAAAATAGCGAATCACGGGATGAGCGTCAGCTCTTTGGCAAGACGCCCTTCCTCGACCTTCAATTAAAACGGAAGTTAATATTTATCTAGCCAAGAACATTTCAGGAAAGAATTATTTTTATTTTGTAAAACAAAAGCAGCTTGTGCTATATCCTAACCCGTAGATAAACAGATCGCTCCGAGTATGGCAAAGAATATTGCCTAGCAGTAATAGAAGTAACTGTTATTCAACATAACTGTTATCGCCGGTCATTTATTACACGATGTGACATTAGCCCAAGGTGTGTCGCCGGAAAAGCTTTTTATGTTTGAGATTAATATTCTTAAAATTGGAGGATTTTATCTCATGGCGCCCACAAGACGCAGGCTAAGTTTTGGAAAGATATCGAACGCTTTAGAACCAAAGGCAGTTTAAGGTTTTAGAGGAAGTTTTAGGTTTTGGGGGTATAAAGAGTTTTGCAAGTTAACGTTTGATGAACGTATTCTTTACTTCTGCTTGAGCGCACTGCAATCAAAGGAATCCTATCATTAAATCCGTTAATCAGAAGAGATAGTATTAAAACTCAACCATGAAAAACACCGACAAATTTCTTTTTTCGTTTCTACTCCCAGTCTACTACACTGACAACTTTCAGAATAAAATGCACGTTTTAGGTTTACTCGTGAAGCAAATCACGAATAGGGAAATGATCACGTTTGTTTCCATTCTTTTAAAACAACACTTTTAAGATGCTCCAGGACATCATTTTTCAACCCCTCAAAAAATGTTTTCTTTTAATCGTTGTTGTTTTTATAAAGCCTCTGCTTTTTCAAGAAAGAAACCCGCGTCTTTACAGATTTCGGGCGAAGTACAGAGCTGCCTTAGAGTGAGGTGTTCACTCTAATCTGTTTACAAAAATTTACCCCCATATTCTAACTAAAAAAGATTTCAAAAGACGAATAATCCTCCTTGCGCTGTAACCGAAACTTCAAAAGTCATGATATTAACTCTCGTATTAGATACAGATAAGCAACTCTTAGGATCCCTAATTAGTGATTCTCAAAGTTTCCGATTCCACGGCTTTGTAAAGCTATACGCTTTAAATACAGCCGATTAGTGTTGAGTAACTTTTATATCTTAGTTAGCAATCTAAAGGAAATTAACGCCAGAATTAAAATGTCATGTCGCCTAAGCAAGAAAGGGAACTTGTTTGAGTGGGCAGTCAGCTAAAATTAAGAAGTGTGGCCACCAGAATGTCATCTAAAATGTCATTCTTTTTGCTGTGCCCTTCCTAGCTTGTCGGAATATTCTTGGGTGAATTTGAAGTCATTAGATGAAGACCACGCGTCCTATTTCGAGCAGACCGGCTCTTGCCACAAGTCGACCGCGAGAGCGCCAAAGGCGCGAGAGACGTTAAGAAAGTTTATATTTCGACCAACAATAGCGAGTGCCAACCCAAAACTATCCGCTTTTCTTTTCTATTTGTTGTTTGAATCTTTCTACCGAGCAGAAGCTACAAAGTTGACGGTACATTAGCATATTACTTATCATACTATGCACACGTGAATGCTCATCGCAGTGATACCACTACTTAAGCAGTAGTGAAAATAAAGCCTGAAAAAAATTATTTTCACTACTAGCTGCTTAAGTAGTGTTATATTTCAAAACCAGCCGTCGACCGTCGCATCCAACGGCAATCTTTCCATTTGCAACGGCTACTTTTCCTTGGGTAAATTCTGAAATAAAGCTTTCTCTAAAGATCCAAGTGTCCACGAAAGAGTTTGTGAGTAAATAAGCTTGAAATTTCGCTGCAACATTGCTTTTATCCACTTGCATACATCGTTTGAACGTTCAGCAGCAAAGTAAAGAGGCTCACATTATGTGGCAAGCAGCGGTTTCCAACATATTTTCTTTCATTAACATGTTACGGAACCTTTCTTATAACCTATATTTATACCAAATAGTACTGAACAATTTACCCCCCGGGAGGGGGGAGTACTCCCTTATATGGGCTATATAGGTATGTGCGGCCCCAAAGGGTATGGTCTTTTTAGCCGTGTTGGTCTGAAATAGGATATCGATTTTGACCATTTTGGTCTGACATAGGGTGTGTTTTTTAGAAGAAGCTACTTCTTCATCATTAGGCAGTAAGAACATCAACAAAACCCCTTCTTTTTTGTCTTTTAGTTATGTTTACACCAAAGGTGTACGTGAAATAGGTCTGAAATAGGGAATCGAGTTTTTGGTCAGGTCTGAAATAGGGTAGGGAAAATCGCAAATTTTGGTCTGAAATAGGGTAAGGGTTTCAGGAAGCGGGCCGCACACCCCCGCCAAAGTTTTCTGGGAGTACCTCCCCTCCCAGCCCCCCGCCCCCCCACCCCCACCCGGGGGCGATTTACCCAAATGTTTCAGGGTCCTTCAACATTCTAGAGGTTTCGTTCGCGCTCTTTTTTTCGTTCCCTGGTTTAATATTGTGGTAAGCCTCCAGGAGGAACTCAACACCGTCTCTTGGCCATAAACTATTTTTGCAACAAAATTATCCGAACTCAGCTGAAGTTTAAATATCTATCTCCTGCTTCGCTTCCAGTAAAGTTCTTGCTCCGGATTATTGAATTTCAAATCAACATTTTGGTGACACTTAAAGCGAGGTGTTGTAAAAAGATATATCTGGACGCAACTCCTATTTTTAGTAAGCGCGTTTACCTCGCACGCTTCACAAGAAAACAACAAGGATAAGGAAGTCTGAAGTATTTCAAGAGGAAAAACCAGTCTTGAGGCGCCGAAATTAATCAAAATCTGTGAAATTATGAAGTGACCGGGTTTTTATCTGTTTCCAGCCCGATCTCTTTCAGTGCTTTTTCCGATTCTTCTAAAGGTCACCGGATACTGGGATACACTACGAATTATCACTTCTTACGTTTCAACCAGAAGCATCTAAGAAATGTCCGCAGGAACCAACCTGATGAGAAAAGCTACTGGAATGGTTATTTGGATTGTTATGAAAGACGTACTGAGACTCGAGGCACCAGTGAATGACCTAACACATCAATGTATTGGCAAAAAGGTTATCAGGGAAGTTATATTTTCTTGAGGTGTCGAATGACATCGATACAAACTTTAGCAGCACGACCGGATCAAATACCACTCATACCTCGTATCTGACCCACTGATCTCCCCTGAAAGGAAATACAAAAGTAAATATCGAGAATCTACGCCTTGCTTATCGCTGCTTATCTCCAAGATGTCGCTTGCTTGATTTAATTTTTGTCGCTTGAAGTGTTGCTGTTTCAACAGCGAGGACACTAATTAAAAGTCCTGCTCGACAAGTCCCCGCTGTAATATTTGCAGCGGCCCGAAGCGTCGGGCGATACGGGAAAATATCTTCTTGATAACCGTGAAACACCTTGTTACGACCGCCATGGTTGACTTTTTGACTGGCATCTATCTAGTCTATGCCTTAACTTGTGTTTTACTTCTTGTTGTTTTAATTCTTACAAAAGAATTTTTAGAATGAAGTGTCAAATACACACAGTGGCACCTTTTTGTTTGTCTGGCTAATGTAACCGCTACTACTGTATTCAGTTCAGCAACGAAAAAATTATTGTCACGTACTTGTCTAAAACAAGTGAAAGATGAAACATCGTTCTGTTTGGAAAGACAATCATTTTGACAAAAGCATTCGGAACCGTGAAATTTTGGTTCATGTTACATTTTAGTTTCACAAGGAAATTCTGACTGTGGCAAGAGGTGTCAGATCTCGCAGAAAACTGCACTGTCGATTCATTGTCAAAGAACTAAAACCCACAGGAAGTTGTTATGACTACTTAGAATGAATAGAAAGTAAAACAAACTCGACAATAGAACAATATAGCAAGGAATGGGCAAATTTGAACAAGCGTAAACCAAAGAATCTACTTCGCCTCTACTGTTTGATCTCTGCACTGAATCATTTCTTAGACACCATAAAAGCGCAATGAATAAATCACAGATTGAACTTTGCCCACACACTGCACACAACCGGACTGTTCTTGACCAAAAAGTGACTCAGAAGTGACCTTGCTAGATTAGCTGTTCGCTTACTAATCGCTAAACCTCTATATATCTAAAAGAGTAATTCAGCGCGGCATTTCGCACGTGAATACCCTATACGCGAGGTCCTCAAAAATTACTAATGTCGCCGAATTACCACGTTAACGAGTTTAATTGTCACTGAATTATTTTCCCCTACGAATAAAGTAAATAAATTACATTTTTTACTTACTCAATATGCTCTCATATATTATACCATGGCCCGGGGCACTTGTTGAAGTCAGATTTGCGATTGAGCCCTCTCTAAGAATTCCACTGTTGCGGACTGCGTGAAAACTCGCCGTTGGTTTAGCACACAATGGCTGCTGTAGTTCAGGGCTCGGTGCCAATTATTTGTTGCGATACGATCTCGGTGAATACAAATCCCTGCGGGGCTTTGCTTTTCCTCGAAAATCTTCTAAACACTGTGTAAACTCTTCGCTAAGACGAGAGATGCCTGCACGTCGAACTGCCCTTAAACCGTCGACAGACAATTTGTCGGCTCTCTCGAGTGCGTCCTTCGATGTAGCCAAGCCAACAACTCGAATAGAAAACACGCAAAAATGCAGTCAATCTTTTCAATCGTGATTAGATCTTTGTTCTTTCAATTTTAGCCGTAATTGACATTAATTGACTGACTGGATGGCGAATTTAACAGATCATCAGCTTCTTTTAATCACTATTGTCCAACGACCAATCAGCTCTCAGGGCTGTTTTCAAAGTAAACCGAGATCCCTGTCCTAAAATAAAAGCTAATCTGAGATGTGACGCTGTGGTGTGGGAAAATGATCTCTTCCCTTCCTCTTGATGCCCGTTTTTTTCTCAGCTTGTACTCATGTTTGTTTTATGGATATCTTAACATTCCTTGGCTCACCGATTTTCACTCAATAAAAAATAAAAGCTATTTCTTGAGCGCTAACAAACTTCAAGAGAACAAACGTAAACGTAAATGGACAGCCCCAAAAATAACTAGGGCTGTTAAATTTCTCTCACGTTGAAAACTTGTATCAACTAGCTTTTCATTTCACCGCGGCAAGCAACACACGATATGCATTTAGATAAGATCTAAATTATTTAGACATCTTTGTACGGAGATGAAACTTAAATTCAAGATACTTTTTAACTGAGGAATTTTTGTTGCATGAGTACCGTCTCGATGTGGTGCTGTCTTGGACACGCACTTTACAGCTCTACAACCCACTCTCTCTTTTGGTGAGACGAAGCGCCAGCCACTTGTGTAATCTGAATGAAAGCGATTCTTTAATGTGGTACTGCAATTCTTCCGGTGACGATGTTTGTTGTGGTTTAGCCCAACTTTGGTACCACCCTGAAAATGCAGTCTCAAAGCGTCACCATGCCAATGCCCCCGGAATTGCAGCATTTTTTTAAAACTGGTCAGCCGCCTCGATCGCTTTCTTTTTTAATAGCCGAGAGTGTACTGCTTTCTTAAGTTTGGGATCAATTAATACTGAAGATCAAAGGAATTAGTATTGAATTATATTTTTGTGCCTATAAAACCCCTTTTTTAGACAAAGCGCAATTTCCGCAGGAAACTTAACAACGGATCCGGAATGGGTGATAGGAACTAAAAGGTTTTTCATTGCACCATCTTGTTGACACGGCTTTCTTGTAGGTTGTTCTTCTATTTAAGTAATCCTGCCACTACCAGCTGAAATACAAAATCCACATCACGTTCGGAGAGTAAACAATAACTCTCATTTTACAATTAGCACAGCGCCTGTGAAAATATTTTTCCTCAGTGCAGAGCAAACAAAAACACTGCCTGGTGTGAGATTTGCACTAAAGACTTAACACATCTCGTTTGCGCCTCGCCGAAAAGAAACTCTCAACGTATTTCGTTGCATCTAGCAACTAAACAGTGGCAGTCGAGTTGAAATCAAATCCGCAGCCAGGTGGTTGTGCAAAACACGCTCAATGATTGATTAAACAAACACGATTTTCCGAAGTTTTGACCGAACGTAAAGTACGAGCAAGGGGCTTTATCGGAAAATCAACCGCATAGTTTATAGACGCGTGATTTCTTTGTTATTATGAAGGTTTCCTTTTGTTGGAACTTGGCGAGATCTAAAGCACTCTTGTAAAGACGTGCAGAGATTGGTGTTACATGCAGTAGGACTGTTCCTCTCGAGCACGAGTGTGGCCAATTCTCTTTTTCAGACCACTCACGATTAGTGAATGATCACATTAGACCTGTTTATAAGCATTCGTGTTAGACATGCAAAGGTAATCCTTCATGTTTTAAACTCTTCCGCTTCATAAAAGACTGTTCACAGACAGAGCACAAGAAAACCAAAAACGAAGAACTTGCGAAATATATCAAAGATGACTTACATCGCACAAGCGCCTAAACAGTTCGACAAGCTCATGTTTCCCACATAATTTTGTTTAAAAATAGGCTGCCTATTATTTCACCTTTTGTCTACTTCACATTAAGAAAGAGACACTGACCGCCTGCAGTGTACAATGAGGTTTCCCGCCCTTGGTACAGAGTATTAAAGAAACGAGGAGTGGTCTTTTCAAGTTCTATTGCTGTTCTTAGTTTCACTAGGACCAAGCTACTGGGAGTCTACCCACCAATGCCCACCCCTATCGTACTGCCCGAATCACTAAGTAGTCCGCTAGCGTACCCGTATTTAGTACGTGACACCAGAAGGTCCGGATGGGGATTGCTGAAATCAAGTGATCGAGCCGTTTCCTGGCTATCAGCTGAAGCTATATCCGAGCCGTCAGTAAATAGTTTGGGCTCGTGTTCTAAGGAAAATTATGAGGCATCAATCGGACTCAGGATAGCTCACATCTCAGCTACACCATCAGTTAATTCATAAACCCTTTCCAGGCTCTCAAGGCGCAGTGGAGAGGAGAACACTTTAAATTCTTATATACTGCTAAAATTAATTACACTTCTCAAAGTTAATGGAAAAGGTCTTGATTAAGCCACATAGTAGCAGCCTCGGTGTAGCCTGTTTTGCCCTGCGAACGGTGGTCCTACCTTGACAATCACTAGACCTAATGTTGCAACCCAGAGTGAGAACATAAGGCCATTATGAGCCATTTTGACGTGTCAGTCATTTTAGAGGAAATCTGAAGTGTGTCCATCCTATAAAGCGGATAATTATACTAGGAAGACATTTCGTGTAGATGCTTTACTACACTTTAACGTTTGAGTTTGTACGGGTGCTATAGTCAGTCACTATGCAACCCAATTGCAAACATATCATTACCTCAGTGAGTGGTTTTGCGTGGACTGCAGTCCCCGGGGTGAGGGGGGAGGGGAGGGGGTAATCCCAGAAAAATTGGGTGGGGGTGAGCGGCCCGCTTCCCCAAACCCTTACCCTATTTCAGACCAAAATCTGCGATTTTCCCTACCTTATTTCAGGCCTGACCAAAAATTTGGTACCCTATTTCAGACCTATTTCACGTACACAGTTGGCGTAAACATAATTAAAAGACAAAAAATAAGGGCTTTTGTTGATTGTCTTATCGGCTAAAGATGAAGAAGTAGCTTATTCTGAAAAACATACCGAATTTAAGACAAGAGCGCACAAACCATACCCTATTTCAGACCAAAATGGTCAAACCTGATACCCTACTTCAGACCAAAACGGCCAAAAAACCATACCCTTTGGGGCCGCACATACCTATATAGCTCATATAAGGCAGTACCCCCCCCCCCCCCCCGGGACTGCAGTTTTCGTTTACCTCGGTTCAACAGAGGAATGAATAACGGATAAGAAAGACTTCATGGGCAGGCCTGCAACCGCTCAACTGTTGTTACTGGCCTGCCAATAAGGCAGGCTAGCAGTAACGAGCGCGAAACACCCCTGATGGCTGAAAAAGATACATGTAACAGCTGACTGTTTATATTCTAGACTGACAAAAAGTTCAACTAAACCCGCAAAAAGGTCTGCTTTTGGTGAATGTAAGAAACTGCTAACATACCCAAATTGCACTGATTCGTCATTTGCGGCTCAATATCCCACCACTTTGGTTCATGGCCTAGCGTGTACAGGCGGTACCTCGACAAAACAGCGTGCAATTTTCCACGTCAGATTACCTTTGATTGCTTTCAGTTTCCTGGAAGTAGGCTGCGTTAGGCGTACTTCAAAATAATAAAAATAGGGCGTATAGGTTTGGGCCAACGGCGAGAACCAGAGCTCCTAACAAACACCTCTGATTTATAGATAGAAATAGTTCGAGTCTGTGTTCTGTTAAAGTTCTGAAAATTTCGTGCAAGACGGCGCCGACAAGGGCAACTTTTTACCACTTTATTCTAGACCAAAATTCAACCACAAGGTCGATAAAGGTCTTTTCCCACAAGCAGGCGACGAGAAAACCACAGTAGCCTGTTTTATAGCATGCTTATCTTCGTCTCATCGCATAAGCCTTGCGAACAGATATTTTTATCGCCGGAACAGCCGAACAAACTTGCCGCTGTTTTTCAGTCAATACAGATCTCTAAATCAGGGGTTTTATTCCTTCGCTGAAGTAAGCTAAGACACAAATCTGTAAATCCCAAAACCTTTGTCGGCAGATCAGTGACTATCTGGCTGATAAAATGGACAGCCATGGGAAACTTTTTTCACGTCTTGGAACCGTTCCATACTTGCGAGTTTTGCTATAAATATGCATATACGTGATTTAAAAAGGTATATAGATAACAATAATAGTTATTTGCTTAAAAACAAAAGGTAGTAAAAGTTCCAAAAAGTAGTTTGAAAGCCGTGACAAACCAGACGTTTCGGGCTTAGCCCTTCATCAGTGGTATGTAATCGTTTACATACCACTGATGAAGGACTAAGCCCGAAACGTCTGGTTTGTCTTTCAAACTACTTTTTGGCACTTTATTACATTTTGTTTTTAACACTTTCACCTGTATTAGTGCCAAGCAGTACTTTTGAACTTTTGTTCATCATTTATCATAGTTCTTTGTCAGTCTAACTTGTATTATTTTCCCAGTTATTTCCTGTTTCCAAGGTCCCGTTTCGAAATCCCGTTTCAGCAGGCTTACTTTGTTTTGATAAGGAAAAAAATTTCCGTTCCTCGTTAGGGTTATTATACATGTTGTTTGTAGATCCAAGTAGCCTCAATCAAGTTGCAAGTGGAATTAAGAACTGTTATAACGTTTAATCAAGTTTTCCAGCAAATACCAGTTTTGTGCGATACAGTTGAATCAAACGGAGACCAAGACCAAGTGATAAGCAAGTACTGTGACAATAATCGGATACTACTTAACGATATGTGTTAGAAATATAATTGAGGAGTTTAGACCTTACCAGATTTTTTTGCCTTTTCGGGTCCCAGATGTCATGAGTTAATTCTGATCTAGGTTTTCCTGCATCTTATAAATTTGCTCCACTTGTTCGCAGATCATCGCTACCCAAAATCTGGTCAAAAATCAGTTTAATACATATTTTTTCTTTTTTCAGTTACAACCATTTTTTCTCACGATCACACTTAACTAATCAGTGTTGTGCCAGGTGTGCCTTTAAAGTAGGATATTATATTTAGTGTTTTTTTGTTTGTTTGTTTTCTGTTTTTTTATCTGACACCTCCAAAAAAGATTACTACGATATTATTTTAGCAAAACACTTGGGTGATTCGTTTTGGTCAACTCACTGATCCTTCAAAATAATGATATGTATTTTGTTTTACAGAAGCAAAACACAACTGTGAAACAGATTAAAGAAATCAAACATCGTGAAAACAACTTTAGAAGGGATAACTTGACAAACACGGGTTGATTGGGGTTAAAGCGAAATCTGGAAATTGGATTGCACCAAGGCACATGCAAATTAGCAATCTTGTCACAAAATCAATGTTGTAATGGCGGTATTTCAAAAACGCTATTCGCTTAAAGAGCCCAAAACACCGGACGTTCTGTAAAAACTAGATCAAAATAAGTCCTAATTCCTAGAGAATTATCACCTTAGTATTTTGCTTAGAAATACGTTGATTTGGTTTTAATTAGAGCCGATAGATTGCTAGATAACAAAGCTAATTATAGCTGAAGGAATAAATCACTGCGGAGTTTTGAATGCAGTTGCCTTCGTCGAGTGACAGGGCATTAGTACTAATACGCTCAGTTTGAGAGAAAACAGTTTTCTTTCAGTTCAGTATGCCAGTTTTCTTTATTTATGTTTTCTCTACTCTGATTACTTTCTGTTTCAAACTCGCCTTCAATGAATCGCTGACGCATAAACCAAGAACGACCATCGTGCGGCTGGTAGAAGCGGTTCATTGTCAGTGCCCGAAAGCCGGTGTCGCAATATAGTCTCTTCGGGAGCGAACAATGTCAAGTTCAGACCAAGAACTATGAAAAGTTGATCAGATCTAATGACGTTTATCAGTAAAGAAACAAGAGTTGCTCAAATTAAGGAACCTAAGATTGGGAGAGGTGAAGAATCCTCGGCGATTGACACGGTCTTCCCGGGGCTGACCGTCTACTTCGTCAGTTTTGCCTTAGCATTGAAACAGGCAATAAATATATATATAGCCATTCATTCCTGCGTTTTTTTTTTTTATTTTATTTTACCCTTCCGTACATACGCAAAATGTGCAAACTTATTTAATGCTTTCTCTTAATTCTTTTTTATTTATTTTTGATTTCAGTTGTTTCTATATTCAGGCAAAGTGATACCAACCACTATAAAAATAAACTTTTCTCTGTAAACGTGTACTTAGCTGCTACATGCGAGAAAACGTTTGGAGATGGAGAGGAGGGAGGGCGTGTTTGTCCAAAACAATCTGCAAGGAATCTATTTGTTTGTGTGCAGCTGAAGAAAACCAAGAAAACACTTTAATTTGTTGTTTACCTAAGCCTGCTGAGAGTGTTTACAACTGTTTGTATATCAACACAAGGTCTCCGCTGGCCAGTTATTAACACGTCTTAGTTGTCTGTATTTTCATTTTTGCTTCGATTGTTCAGTGTTTTCGCTATTTCCCGAGGCTTGTAATCTCCAGGATGTCGAAATGCGCAGCTTTCCCTTCACTTTTCCAACAGACCCTTACATCAAAAGCTAAAAAGCTTTGTCTCAAGAATTACTTGCGAAGGAATTCAAGCTTCGTTATCGGTACATGACCGAGATACTAAGAGGCTTAAAGATTACGGTTTTCCGGATTTGACCTTCCCAAATGCACCGTGTAATATCAAAGGCGAAAGCGTCGAAGGACCAAATTCTCAGTGAAACGCCACAGGTTAAGTTGAGAGGCGTCGGATATACTACGTTAGCCGCGCATTTTTGTGTCATTCTGACTTTGTCGTTGTTTCTTGCAATTACTGTTGTTTCTTCGAGGGAGCGGGGGTTGGGGCGGGGAAGGGATAGGAGCAGGAGGGGTAATCCGGTAAGAGTTGGAGGTAAGGGGTAAGAGCTAGGCGGGCTGGTTCGGCAATGTATATATGCCTATATCTGTTAGGAATGGTGGAAGATGTGAGAATGTTTTAGTTCATGAACAGTGCATGGGATGGTATAAATGACAAGTCAAGGTTCGGCTGCAAAAGAGAATTGAAAACCAAAGCAGCGTCAATAAGAAGTCTCACGTAATTTGGTCCTGAGCAAATTAGGGTCTAACGTCATTTTTAACTTCGACGATGCCAACACCCCTTCTCCACCCATAACGATCGCCAACATTCTTCGCATGCCCCACCCCACGTTCCCCGATAAATAAAGTTCGCCATTTGGGTGGTCCAGAAAAATACCATCAAATTGATTGACGTTACGGAGGCTTACGCAAAATCCAAAAGGGACCGGTCAAAGTCATTGGTGATATCTTATTTACAAATTTATACAATTTCATGATTTGTCACTGCGGTTAAAATAATTCTCACACATAACTTAATTTTTGTTTGGGAAAAAATAATAACTTTATAGCATTTCCGGATTTTCATAAGCGTTGAGCCTTTATGAGCGTTTGCGCATGTTCTGTAGTTACCGGCTATCTTGTTAGACATCGTTATCTGTAAATAGAGGAAAACCACGATTTAGCACTATACTGATTTGCACGATAAAGCTAAGAACTTCCAGAGATTGCAAAATAATAGTCGATTAATATTATATCGTGATCAGATCCCATATTCTTTTCCGACCTACGCAGATTCATCGGGTCTCCCACCTAATTCTTTTCCTTTACTCGGCTCTCAACATATCAAGCCTGTCTACCCCATGAGCGAACGAAATGACCACAGTCGAAACCCTGTGTCACACTGATCGGCGCATTAGACCGCTCGCATTCGTTCCCGTTACACGGTTTGACAGTTAGATTCGAAGAGCAAGGCAATAGCGTGGTTTACGCAAACTCGAGCGTTCTTGTTGTTTGGCACACTACTCTCTGTCTACTCTTACTGGTAGTTAGCAGCCTGTTACTAATACTATTTATCGTTTGAGTCTGTTTATTGCTGGCAGCCATTCTCTATTCTCTGACATTACGGTCTTCAGAGTTTATATCAGTTGGGTTGTCAATCGATAAAACGTGAGGAGACCATTACTTTCTTGGAGGGGGTGGTTATCTCGACTCCGTTAGGTAACAAGGTATCCGGTATATTTACCTTGCATGTAGCAGTGTGCGCGTGCATGAGCGTAGGAAGAAATGGATACCAAATGATGCAGGACATACCGCAATACAGCATTATTCAGCATGATTCAGTATGATTCAAGACTCAACTATCCAAACACCTTTTCCTGTCCAACGTTCAAACTATTTTCAGTTGCGTAAATGCATATCAGCATTGCTCCGGCAAACAAATAAATCGAGTTGTCGTCATAATTCTAGCGGTTACCACCCCCACCCCCCACCCCGGGAGAGGGGTACTCCCTATAATGGCCTATATTGGGCAGCTCCGCCCGAAAGGGGTACCTTTATCACGCTTCAGGTATATGAAAGGGTATGGATTTCACGAGTCGAAGTATATGAAAGGGTGGGAAATTCTGCCGTTTAGGTATTTAAAAGGGCCTTTCATTAAAATATTTCGAACACACATACCTTATGACTGTACTGTTCCAATGGAAGGTATACGATAGAGGTACCTTTTCTGTCAAAAATTGGTAAGGGTAAGGGGTCAGACCTCGAGGCGGAGCCTCCCCGTATTACTGAATTTTTTTAGTAGCCCTTCTGGGTGAGCAGCAGCACATGTTTTGATAGCAGCTGAGGAAGTAGCAGTAATTATGATAATTGTCATTATTATGCATTGGTGTCACTTCCTCAATTTTGATTGACTGAAAACACGCAGCTCATTACTGCTGGCTCTTTTTTTATTACTTCGTACCAACATACACACGAAAACCAACAGCGGTTAGGATACCTCCCTTCCTCCACCTTGAACATTGCAGCTTTGAAGCCTTTTGGTAGATCCTGTGCGTTTCTCGTGGCTTTTTCTAACCTATCACTCTACCTTACATTCAGGGGTGTGAAAAGAACTCGTGCCCACTGTGGAGCTTGAGGTGATTCCGCAGAAAGAAAAGCTGTCGAATGATTTTTTTTGTAAAACTCACGACTTTCCCTGAATGTTTCTTACCAAGAACTGTTTCGAAAATAACCCCATTGACGCCAGCCTCGTTCGCAGACGTCTTTGGACTCGTCACGCGTTCCTTCCCCACGATCGTCTGCTGAACTGAACTGCCACTTCCGTTCGCCGGCGGTTAGCCAATCATAGTTCGTTTTCCAATTTGTGGAAAGTAGGACTTCGACCCCGGGATTATTTTCCCAGACGATGCACGTGAATCGTTTGCCGGAAATTACTTCATGGGTGTCGATTCCATTGTTACGCAGCTCGTTATTGGTTTCTTCAAAACAAAGGCTAACCACCGGCGAACGGAAGTGGCAGTTCCGTTCAGCAGACGTTCGTGGGGAAGGAACGTGTGACGAGCCCAAAGACGTCTTCCAAGGAGGCCCTGGGGGTTACTCTCAGAAAAATTGGGTGGGGTGTGCGGCCCGCTTCCTCAAACCCTTACCCTATTTCAGACCAAAATCTGCGATTTTCCCTACCCTATTTCAGACCTGACCAAAAATTTGATACCCTATTTCAGACCTATTTCAGGTACACAGGGCTTTTGTTGATGGTCTTATCGGCTAAAGATGAAGAAGTAGCTTTTCCTAAAAAAGATACCGAATTCAAGACAAGAGTGCACAAACCATACCCTATTTCAGACCAAAATGGTTAAAACTGATACCCTATTTCAGACCAAGACGGCTAAAAAACCATACCCTTTGAGGCCGCACATACCTATATAGCTCATATAAGGCAGTACTCCCCCCCCCCCTCCCCCCGGGAAAGGAGGCTACATTGACGCCTGTACTGGTACTAATCACGTCCGTTATTTTATCGGTTCATGTTACATTTTGTGGTAGCTGGAAGAAAAGCTTATTGAAGTAATACTTGAAAAAAAAACTTGATAGGTAGAAAGTCTCGAGCATTTGGAACAATTTAATATATAATTTACGGCAAATTTGCACAATTTCAAACGACACGGACTCAAAACGTTCCTCAAGTAGTTGTTTTCAAGGTCATAATTTGCATCCTCGAGTAACGGTTTTGTGCACGTTTTCAGCTATATCTTATTTTCCGTCTGAACATTTTGTTTTAATCAGTTTTAACTTAAAGAGGATAATTTGTACACCACAATTATGCAATAAACTGACAGAGCTCAATGTCAAGGCAAATCCACCATGTTGACGCCATAAATTATGCGCTGTAAGGATGCGCCATGCGTCCCATGCAAATGTCAGGAATCACCTTAAGGTGGCTCCCACCGGCTTATAGCACTTTCCACCTCTTGCACTTTGATCGATCATCATTAATTACCAATCTTTATAAGGTGTTACCTTTATAGCGGTGTCAGACAAATACCCAGGCATTGGAGAACAAGTTAAGAAAATTTTCCCACTCAATATGTTACCTGTTAGAAAAGTAAGAAGCTCCTCAAGATCCAACTTTTTCAAAGTTTAAAAAAAACAATGTAGGAGCGGCTTCAGAGCCACCTTAAAATTACGAAAATTTAAGATGGCTCTAAATCCGCTCCTACAATTTATTTGACTTTGCAAAAAATTGTATTTCGTTATGCTAATTATTTCCCTTCAATAAAAATAGGCTCGTTTTTGAGTTATTGTGGTTTAAAGCTAAAGTTAGGGGTGTTTTAAACAGGTTGCATTGTTCCTATGGCAACCTATTATGTCAAAAAGGTTTCATAACGTGTTCACCAATGACTAGGCCTTTGTTTTGTACCTCTATTAAGGTAACAATGTACAAAGGTTGGTACCAAAATGAAAGTGCTGAAAAATGCTGGAAACCGTTGTGAGCCACCTTGAGCACGGACGTCGGCAACTATAACGTCATTTCTCGTTATTGCAACTATATCGCGGCGATTATTCCAACTTGTTCAACTTTTATAAAATGTGGGCGAATTATCCGGCCTGACTACATAGTAAAAAATGCCGTCGAAGAATAGAAAACGAACAACAAAACCTTGAATTTGGTCATTTCACCCAGTTGTTTTGCATAGGGCGGCAAAGAAATGTAGCAAAATGTAAAACACACGTGCAGAGCGATTGTCTTTCGCATCGAAACTTGTGGCTTTCTGACTTGTTGTTGTTACCGTCGTCGTTGCATGAATTCCCGTTTTTCTCCTTTCTAAGCTAGTGGACTTTGGACGCCAAGCTAACTGGATTTGCATAGCAAAGTGACAGTGACGAAAAGTCTGAAATGCAAATTGGATTTTGTCTATAATTTTGTCTATCATGAGAAGTCCGGAAGTGTTAGCTGAGTGTTTTCAGTTGTATGATCACGAAAACAATAATTAGGACAAAAAAATTTAAAGTTTAAAGTGCTTTAGTGGAGAACAAAATAGCCACTTGAATATGACACAGAATGAGATGTAGATGCACACTTGAAGTTAACCTTTTAAATAGCGCACCAGGTGGTGCTCTCTGTCGCCTCTTTAGTTTCTCTTTGATCCTCGTTCCACACGGAAAGGCAAAATCTGAAAAATTCGCAAACGTTCAAGGTATAAAAAGGTGTTCTAATGTCTAGTGTATGTGAACGCATGCACCCTAATGTGGAAACATTGAAATGAAAGGTATTGTGTAGTGCTTTAGTTTGCAGTATGTTGATGATGGCGTCGGACGAGATGGCGGGCTGAGCTATTTAATTTGTGGTTTACATCTATGAGTTTTACCATTCAAAGAAACGCTACTGGACAGTTCTCTCCTTTCATGTTATTTTTTTTCGAGTAATGCGGTACCTCTTGTTATTTGTTTCAGTTAGTGAAAAAATTCCTGAATTCTCGTTTGAACTTGATACCCTGAACGGCAACAACAGACGGACTGAAAAAATGGCAATGTAATTGGTTTAGCTAACAGAAAAAACAACCCGCGCGGCTTTTGGTTGTTTCAGAGAACACGCCACGCATTTTCCCTGTTTCATATTTGGTGTAATCAGGCGGAAAACTGTTCTAATATTTAAACAAGGGCGGGATGAGACAAATGCGAACGCTTGCGGAAGGTGTTTTGAAATCGTTCTTGTTGTGAACAATAGATTTGCCCGTCCAGCCTCGTCCACAAAACGAGCAAACACAAAGGATCTTAATGCAGTGGGAGCTAGAACTCATCCTGATGACGAGTCTGGACGGGCAAAATCTATTGTTCATCAGAAATGTGATATCGGTCTATTAACAATGATTATCAGCTGGCTCTGTGTATCATGCTGGAGAAAGTGGTTTTAACTGTTTTGGCTGTGGAAGAAATCCTGACAAGGAACATTTGAATAAATAACAAAAAATACAAAATAAACAACCAGGAACAACAACAAAAACACAATCCCATTTGAGTTTGAAAATGGTGGGAATTGATTTTCTTAGGAGTGAAAAAGACAAAACAAAAACAAAAAGAAAAACCGGTAGTACAAGGAGAAACACCTCTTTGAGCGGAGAGCTAGCAGCAAGCGAACCGCCGCCGTTTATTAGACCGAGTGTCAACACTGCGGTTGGATGCGATCGATTGCGTTCACTCCAAGCATTGTGCCACCCCCCCCCCCTCCCCCCTAAAATGAAAGCTTCACGGGCAACACTTCTGCAGACTACTGTTACCGCTTTCTTGATTTTAAGTATAGAGAATATTACGAAAAACGTGACTGCTATGTCAAAATTTGTACCTTATAGAAATATATAAATGGACTTTGGTCTCACCCGCAATGCGAGATGCCACTAGCCTTTACTCCGTCCAGGAGCCCCGGCACAGATGGGCTCCTGGTCCTCCTGCCCTACAATATACATGGGGCCACCTTCCCCTTCCCTTCTTAGGTGGGGTATCCCCGAGTCTATTCCACGCCCGCTCCCCTGGGGTTTGGTCACACCCATGTACAATGCGAGATTTTGGTAGGCTCTCTGATACGTCATCACAATACATGGGAAGTCCTTCGCACCCCCTCACCATCCCTTCCTCCCCAGCTTCTTCCCTCCGGACTTGGCCAGGCTGGATATGGCGGTGTTTCAACGTATATTTCCTTAGAAGTGTCCAAACGACAGCCCAAAAATTTGTCTAAAGTTTTAGCTAGCTGCATTGTAGTTTATTTGTCCTGATGATACAGCTTATTTCCGTGGAATTTTGGGTATACCAAGTGCAGACTTCGAGGCGGTACCGATATGACAACTTATCAGACTAAATGAGCTGAAATTCATGGCCTATTTCTAATCAAAATGGCCAAGAAGCCATATTCCAAAGCTTTACGAAAACCTATTATCGTTAATAGAGGACGCGAGTTGTGCCCTCCCTAAACAGGCAGAATATGATGGATAATACGGCTCCACTCAGACTTGATCTGTATAATCAAAGTTGACATAAGCGGGTTTACCGCATCCAAAGTAAATAAATGCATTTCTGGAATTATGAGCTTATTATAGAATAATTCAGGCAAAAACCATCTAAAACTGAGATCAAGTTTGGAGATGGGGCGGAGATGGAAAAGAAAGATATAGTACTTATTCACTAATAATGATAAGAAAAATTGACTCTGTAGTTTTGCCAAAAGACAGGAACACCAGAGCTGTTTGAAATATTTGTATCAGCAGTGTGATCAAGCTGTTCACGTAGCGGGGAAAAAGAACTTATAAGGCCAACAGGGCCTGCTTAATGGGAGGGTTAAACCCCAAACCCATTAGTGATGCCTGAGTAAAAAAGTATTGTTGTTGTTGTTGTTGTTGTTGTTGTTTTTGTTGCCTGTTACGGGATTCTTACTCTTCTCGAATTGGTGGGGGAGATGTTTACTTTTGCCGTCGTGCCACATTATAATCTCTATCCAATTCTCTCTTCTAATGCTGTTATGGTAAAGAAGACTTGAGATCAGTTGCATGGAAACGGTAGAGGTTTATTAAGACCGGTAGGGCACGGATCTCGTTACGCGGCTAATGGAATAATTAGCATTCCCTTTTCAGGGGCCATAACCACTAGTTTTT
>JAEMWC010000850.1:185000-235000 GCA_016490735.1 Pachyseris speciosa | reverse complement strand
CGGTCATGCTTCATCAGTCTGGTAGCTTACTGACTAGGAACAGCCTCTGTTAAATGCTCACGGATGCCATCTCACGGCTTCCTGTTCAAACACTTGCCTTCATCGACCATAAGTTCAACACAAGAAAAACCTTTCAGCTGAAACTGTTATGAATCTGGTATATCGATTAAAGAGTATAACAAAAGTTCACGTGCACGTGATGATATCTATTGTTATTATTCAACACATCGTGACAATGCCCAAATTTGGGTCAAATATTCATTTTCTTTATTGTAACTTGTTCTGTTAGGAGAAAGGTAGTAAAGTTGTTGTTGTTGTTATGCTGATAGCGTATTCATCGCGAGTACTTGACAGATATCCTGCGATATACGTAATTTTGGTGTCGCGGAGAAAATTGCGGCGTTTCCAGCTTTTTTCTGCATTAACCGCAAAAAAAAAAATGTGCTTTGTCATTTATAACACTATTATCCCGTGCTCAATCTTGCGGAATATCGCCTGATTTTAGCTCACTCGGCCTACGGCCTCGTCGGCTATTCTTTGATTGCACCCGGACGTCAAGGCGGCCATGTTGGTGGAAAAAACTTAAGCGAAAAAAAAAAAAAAAAAAAGAAGAAGTCTTTTGGGACTTGACTCTATTATTGTGCAAACCTTGAGCTACATTTTTCTATTGTTTTGCACCAACATGGCCGTCTTATCACGTGAGTGCAATCAAAGAATAAAGTGCCAGGCGATCTTCCGCGCGATTTCGCAGGATAATTGTTAATAAGTTAACTTTAATATTTTTAAGTCTCGTTTATTCTATCGACACCGCGCTGAAAACAAACGAATGTTCTTCATGAGTTGAATCGTTGATTATCTGAAACGTATTTGAAGTTGACAGGGAAAACATAAATAATAGCGGAAGTTTTTGTCCATAATTGGCCTCCCAAGCATGTCCATCAGTTATCTAAGCGTGATGATTATTAATTGTAGCTGTGTGCTCTAAGTAATGGTAATAGGACTAAGTGGAGTACAATTCAGGGAGTAATCGTGTGAGTGATTTCATACTGGCCGAGCGCGTAGCGCGAGGCTGATTTGAAATTTTCGAGCAGTGAAAGGAAATGTGGCAAACTCAGGAATTTAAGATTTTTTTCTGTTGTCGTTTCTCTGAGGACAACTCACCCACTCGTTTGATTCATTGCATTTTCAACTTCAACAACTGTATAGTTTTCTTCACTTCAAGGCTAGAGTAAGACCCTTACTCGAGTATGCGAGCCAAGCATGTTATCCATATACCGATAACCTATCAAACGAGATCGAAAAGATACAGAGGCGTGCTGCGCGCTTCGTAACATCTGATTACAAGAATTACGAACTTGGCAGTGTCACTACGCTCTTAAAGGATCTAGGGTGGAAGTCACTTAAGATCAGGAGGGAAATAGACAGACTCTATCTTCTCAAAAAGGGTTTAGATAACAACGCAATCCTACCCCTGGATGAATTATCAAAGCCGGCCAGAAAGACAAGACATATGCACAATAGATATTACTTCACAATTTACGCTCGCACTAACATATTCAAATTCAGTTTTGTGCCGCGCACTATTAGAGACTGGAATAGTCTACCACACAATGTTGTAGAAATTGCGGACGACGCTAAATTCCGCAAATTATTGTTATTTACGTTTCCCTAGGAATCCGCTGACTAAGATGTATTTAATATCATTCATTTGAACGAGGTTACATCAAATAAATAAGTGAAGTGAAGTGAGGCTTGAAGTCAAAGGTTGTCAAAATCTAAGGAAAACATATCTGAATAAAAGTCATTTTCAATCTGGACCTGTCATCCTTCTCCACTACTGAGAATTTTCCTTGATTTTAATTGGCCAGTATGGGCTAGGTAGTTAAAGTTTATTCTTGGCTAATGGAATGAGCTGCTTAATTTTTATTGGCTGCTTAACAGTACGATTTGGCCTGTCCGATTTCAAGTGTGTGTAATCGTACAGCTCAAATCGGACAGTTATGACCTTAAACAGCCAGTTAAGCCACAAATAAGAGCTGTTAAGAGCCAATCATATTCGCTTCTGTATTCGAGCATTTTGTTATTGACACAATTAATCGTGGCAATCCCACTCAGTTTTATCTGACCTTCGTTTTCTTGGAGCAAAATGCGCTAATTTCTTGTCATTTCTGACTTGTCAGAGGTGAAGTGATCACGTGACGTCATTTTCCGTTTTGTCCCTTTAACCGGAACTATAGCTATAACAACTGCAAAACAAACTTCCTCTTTCGAGTTGTTTATCATAAGAACAAAAGAAGGTTCGATCGTTCGATCGTTCGAACGTGGCGTGATGTTGGTCTCGCCAGATGATATTTTCCCCGCATTTCATGTGATTCCTTGTATCGCTTCAGTGACAAGCCATCTGCTGATGAGCCCACAGTAAAAGGAGCCCCGCGGTTATGCGCCGAAACAATGGCGTCGAGACCAATTTTAGACTTGCTTCAGTTTTATTAGAGCCACTATTTTTGCTTGTTATATCACAATCTGAATAGCGCAATGGCAGCAAACGGATAAGTGAGAGAAGTGGAGGTGTTTGTGGCTCAGATGGGTGTAAGGATTTTGCTTTTTCCTTGAGATTCTAAACATGGGCAAGGTACAAGCTTACACATGTGCTCACCTACCTGATCGTCTCACATGGGTTGAACATGTCTAAAGCGAGACTGCTAAATATGGAGATTCGAGTTGAATTCTGTGAAGAAATTCCGAACTGATCAAGCTAAACGACTTAAGGGCGTGGATCAGTTGTTCATGTGGATAAAAGAAACGATTGTTGCGAAAGTGATCATATTATTATGAGGGCAAATGGAATCACGATGGAAAGTGAAACGATTCAGACTGAAAACGTCGAAGAGAGCGATAATGGCAGAGACTGGATTTCTCGTCTTTGTTATGAGCATGGATATTTCTGCGCCACTCATCCCAAAATAGTCTTATTTTTCACAGCAGTGGTCGTTTTCACATGCAGGTAAGCAGCGTTCTTGAGCACTCAAAACGTGTTTTCGTTCGAATGTCAGGGTGATTCCCTGACACTATTTCCATTTCTGTTAACCCCTTTCACCTCTGCAAGCGTCAAAAATAGAATGCCAAAATACTGGGATACGCAAGTCTTCATGTCACATAGGCTTACTGTTGTTTAACGTTATCCTCGTCTAGTTCCATTCAGTTTGAACAGTTCTTTTATTTAGCCAAACAACATAAACAAATAAATACTGTACGTCTTGAAAACTTGTGTATCCCAGTACTTTGGCAACAAAGATTTGGGCTTTTCCTAAGCTGGCAAGGGAGCCCAGAAGAAACCAAGGGGCTTATAGAACCTGAGGGCTCTTTTCAACTACAGTTACTGTTGTTTCTTTACATTTGAAATTTTCCATAGCCCTAAGCATTAAAGTCAAACTGCAAGGCTTTTTAGATAAATGGCACTAAATGAAAAATAACATTTACTATTACAGTACAGCTTGCAGATAAGCGAACCAAAATATACACAAAAAAACACACATACACAGTGTGCATAGATGAGTCAAAAAATATTTGTACATGTGTCTATCACATACGCAAAATGCCTCATTAGTTTGTATGAGCTTACTCATTGTCTTCCTTTTGTTGTTGAGTCTTTGTTAATTTTGAATAGTCTGAATAGCAAGAGTTACTACAGTATATACCAAATATTCAAGTTAACGACAGCATTTTTTCACTTGTAGCACCTTGTAGAACATTTGTTTGTTGTTAAGACATTAATTTATGCGTGTTGGCACATGCTAAATGAATAAATTCTATAAACTACGCTAATCCTCTTCCATAAATGGCACATCATAAGAACATTTCTAACGGAATTCAACATCACAAGCACTTTTCTAATGAAATTCATCTTTGTGCGACTTGTAGAACCAGCGATATCAAAATTTTGTTTGTTGAGACGGCACAATTAATATTATTCATGCTCGCCGGCGCGATGCAAACACTAATTAGAAACTTTGCTTCAGAGAAACAACTTGTCAATAAAAGGCACATCACAAACACTTCGATAACGAAATTCAGCATTTTTTTAAGGCAGAGTATTTTGCCATTTCAATCATCTATGTGTGCCTTGTACAACCAGAAATGTGACATTTTTGTTTGGTTGTGACGGCACAATTATTCACACTCGCCGGCACACTGGCTGTTTTGAGATTATGCAGAGTTTTTGCTTCTCAGTGGCTGGTATTAATTCTTTTGTTTCCGAAAACAATTACACACAAAGGGAACTTGTGGTTATGAATAACAAAGGCCAGATGCATATAGGATACGCATAAAAGTTTTTATACGCATAAAACACGCGTATATTTTGCGTCTGCTTAGTTTGCTTATCTCCAAGCTGTACTGTATTTCACCCTAAAAGATGTCATCCACAGTTGACACTACATCGCAAGTATTTAGGGTCAGAAGCCTGTTGGATTGAGTTCTCATTATCATCTGCTGAAATGCTGATTTTGGTGCAATGTTTGTGCTGAAATGCTGCTAACATCACTCTCAAAAGGAGGAGAAGGAGGGTTGTGGAGGGGGTCTAAATAGATACAGCATAACCATTAACTATAGACCCTATGCAAAAATGGCTGCCTTTAGATTATTCTTTTATTCATATTCAAAGTAGCCTCACTAACCTTAGGCCCTGCCAGGGTAAATTCTGACAAGTGACATGGCTCAAAAAGTAGCAACAGCACATAAAATGAGATCCCAATAAGAGACATCATTCCTGGTAAAATTCTGACAGTGACATCAAGTCTGAGAATTAGTGATTTAAACACTGACACGGGACCCCGCTGGCAGGGCCTCTAACCTCATTGGGGATAACAAATTCTTTAGAATTTTGATCTCAAAAGTGCGGTTAGTGAGGCTATTTTGAATAACAATAAAATAATAATTTAAAGGCAACGATTTTTGCATAGGGTTTATAGCTCACTTTGGAAAGGACTGTGGTCAAGAGTGTCATGTGAGGCATTGTAGGATTGTTTGGGGAAACAATTGTTTCTTCGCAATACCTGTGCCACACCCTCCTCCAAACAATCCCACAATCACTTGCATGGCCACATGGTCCCAGTCTTTTCCAAACTTAGGGGTTCCATTAGAAGCTACATGTAGTAACTAGAGAAAATTTCCGCCAACTGAATTTACCTCTTGCCGCCGCCTACTCTGTCTGTATTATCAGTCAAATTATTAAAAGAAATCATCACGCCACCACCTACTTTAGTTAGCTCTTATGGCTATTCCAAAACTTATTGAAACCCCTGAAAGTGAGAAACTGGGTGTATTAAGGTCATTGTGATTCCCTTCTTAGTGCACCATTGCTCTCAGTGCCACTGTTTGGGGGCTCAGCTACAATAGAGTGGATTACATTGAGTTCCTCTGGGGTGTCTGTTGCCGATAGCAGGGGTAAAACACCACGAATCCTACAGGGAAATGATAGCACCATTCCAAGATGGGTAAGGGAGAGCATCTGAGTGTCTTTTCTGTGCTTTGAAGTGAATGTAAAATAATACTCCAGTAGAAATTGTACTGACAGCCTGAGACAGCTCTATGCTGGGCAAGTGCGCAGATTTTGTCCCCTGCCATTCAGAGATTTAAGTCCCACAAGGGTTTAATACTAACCTAACTACACTGTACCAAGTTGTTACAAGATGTTATAAAAAGTTTTGGAACCTTCATACTGTACATATCTCTGTATCTATAATATTTGCATCAATGAGATGCTTCCCAGTCAATTTTTTGGGTAAGGGAGAGCGTCTGTCTTTTCTGTGCTTTTAACTGAATGTAAAATAATACTCCAGTAGAAATTGCACTGACAGCTTGAGACAGCGCTATGCTGGACAGGTGCACAGAGTTTGTCCCCTGCCATTCAGAGATTAGTCCCATAAGGGTTACTAACCTAACTACCAAGTTGTTACAAGATGTTATAAAAAGTTTCGGAACCTTCATACTGTATCTCTGTACACTGTATCTATAATTTGCATCAATGAGATGCTTCCCAGTCAATTTTTTTAAGTCATGTGAGGGACAGAATGATAATGACTAAAACTCAAACCACAGGAAGTTTACATGCCAAAGACAGCGCTGATGGTTTACTATATGGAAAATTCCTGTTGATAGCTGAGTTAATCTTCTGTCTCACGATTGAGTCACAAAGATGTGGATTGCGACGTTTCGACCACTATACTGCTGGTCTTCATCAGGCGATGGTGTCGACTGGCTTAGTGTGAGTATAAGAAGCACCATAGCTGGTGGTGATAGGTGCGTTTCGATTCTCGCTTAAGCTGTTGTTGATTGGAGGATTTCAATCCTTGTCGTTCAGACTAGAAATTGTTCCCTCAGTGGTCTGCTTTGGTACTGATCGGCTGTTGTGTTGTTTGATCGTGGGCATCCACGCTTCAGGAATTTCAATTCCACTGTCCCTGTTGATGTTGTTAGGGTGAAGTCTTATGTGAATAGTACCCTTTACCCTACAGATGTACCAGTGTGGGTCGCGGTCAATAAATTTAACTTAGTCCCAGAGCGGATAATGTCTGGTCGCGTTGTTATGTTCTGAAACGGCGGAGGAATTGGGTTTGAGCAAGCCGTACATGTATGTCTCTATCGTGTTCCTTAATCCGTTCATGCATAGATCTTCCCGTCTCTCCAATATGAACCTTACCACATACACAGGGAATCTTGTAGACTACTCCATCTTGTTTTATTGGATCGACAATGTCCTTACGTCGTGCTAGGTGTGATCTAAGAGTTGTGTCAGATCTGAAAACAGTCTGTATACCTTGTTCTTGTAGGCAACGGCGAAGAGCCTCCGATGTGCCTTTGACGTATGGCCGAACCACAGCAGATTTAATTTCGAGTTCAGGTTCTTTAGTGGTTGTTCGTCCCTTGGTTTACATGAGATTTTTTACAAATGAAAACGGATAACCATTGTAAACAGTAGCTGGGTTAAAGAGGCTATTCACATAAGACTTCACCCTAACAACATTAACAGGGACAGTGGAATTGAAATTCCTGAAGCATGGATGCCCATGATCGAACGACACAACAGCCAATCAGTACCAAAGCGGACCACTGAGGGAACAATTTCTAGTCTGAACGACAAGGATTGAAATCCTCTAATCAACAACAGCCTAAGTGAGGATTGAAATGCACCAATCACCACCAGCCACAATGCTTCTAATACTCACAGGCAGCCAGTCGACACTATCGCCTGATGAAGACCAGCAGTATAGCGGTCGATACATCGCGATCCACATCTTTGTGACTCAATCGTGAGACAAAAGATTAACTCAGCTATCATTTGAAACCACGATGACAAACACCTTTCGTAATAAAATTCATGTTACGTGTACAGGTGTATGCTCTTCAATTTCATGTTTTTACAGATTCTTGTATATCTTTTCAGTTTGTAGGTGATCCACTCCTTTATATCCAGCAGTTTATTCTGATGGCTCACGTCAGTCCCTGGAGACCTCACTTACAGAATAACTTGGTGATAAAGGAAGCACTGAACCCTGCATTTAAAATCACAAAATTGATCAACGATTTTCAGTACGAACATGGGTATGTACATTTAATTCCTTAATGTTGTGTAAACTGTGATACAACATGTACATAAACTTTGACCTTGGGGTATTGACTCCTCTACCCTGGGCATTGTGACCTTGTTATGGTGATGAAGCTTGAGTGTCTCAATGATCCTATAAAGAGCTACAGTACAGTGTACACTGTATGCCAGCTGTAACAGCAGTCCCTAGCATGGTGGGTTGACAACTGTGCTCGATTGGTTGCAGGGAAGAGACCCGACAGAGAAATGCCCTTGGCCCTCCAGATTAGGGGTTAATCTGTGACCCCACCCAGTAAAATAAGAGAGATTTTAGAAAGCCCTTTAGAAGTAAAGTAATAATTGGTTTAATTGGCTACCTTGATGATCTTGAGGTTAATGACATTCATGTTACTAACTGTACAGTGTCATTACTCCAGTTAAATTTGGCTGCATTTACTGGTATTTATAAAGGGTTGGATTAACATGACCTCTTGTTTCTTCTGGGATAGGAGCAGCACTGTCAAGTTAAATGACGTTTGTTTACAAGTGAAGTCTGGTTCGAGTTTTGCCCATCTATCAGGCTATGGGATAAAGCATGAGCAATATCTTCCTTCTAAAGGATGTCTTTTGCTTTCACCATCTAATCTTTGGAATCAAAATGTGCAAAGGTATTTGACAGTAATTACCAAATTAATGAAATGCTACGTTCATTCATTTGGGCAAAATTTGTGGTCAAGTTAAAACACTATATCCTTAACCCTTTCACCACCAAGGGAGACTTTATAGATTTTACTCTGGCTAACAACAGACGATTTTACTTGTCAAAGGGAGGGCTGTTGGTGGTGAAAAGTTTAATTGCATGTAGAGTCATTTTCAATCATTACAAATAAGACTGGTATTTGGATAGCTAAGTCTTCCCTTCCAACTGCAATGTTAGTAATATACTGTATTATATTGTAACACTGTGATATAAAGTACTTGAACGTACAAATGTACATGTACTTTACAGTAGTTGACAGTGTATCTCCCATTTACCCTGACTTTGCCTTGGTCAGTTTGTGTTCCATGCCTCGGTGTCCACTAGGATGTCGGATGGCCCCTCTGCAAATTGAAGTGACGTGAGAAAAGTTTTGACAAATGAATTATGTACATTCACAATAGGATTTACTTTCTATTCTCTTTTACTGAGGGATTACTGTGACTAATTCACCACAGCTTTTGGTTGCTTTTGGCATTGTGGTGGTTTTAGTGTCAGTGTCCTTGTGGTGAATTTGCAACAAACAACATCAATATTGCATGGTGTTAGGACTTTGGCAGGTCACAATCTGTTTTTACTTTAATTACACTACTACAGCTGTATCATTACTTTTTAGGTTCAATGAAGATCCCTCAGTACTTGATGACCTGTATTTAGACTACAGCAAGCCATCATTTAATATTGCACTGAGAGGTAAGTACATGTATACATGTATAATGTACATCTTTGGTGTGAATACCTCAGTTGTTGTGAGCTTCCAAAACCTGTCATTTATAAGGAATTGTATGGCTGGGTGGCAAACTTAGTATTTGCTGCAAATTTGAGTTTGACAGGTTCAAATTTTTTTTGAGAAGTAGATGTTTTTATAATATAACATCAAGATTTAAAAAGAATGTTCATTGTATATCTGGGTGGCAACTCTTGCCAGCCAGCTACAGTATACAATTCCTTGTAAATGTCACAGGTTTTGAAAGCCGATATCTCTGACAATATTCAACATAATTTATTGTAATAATATTTGTATCGGTTACCAAACGCAATAATTTTTATGCTTCTCTACAGTATACATGTACATGTAGTTCTCAGTGTCCGTTTGTTCATAGCTTATGGTTTGATATTTGACAATGAGGCAAAATGCAAACAATGACATCAGCAAAGATCCTCCTGTATGGAAAGACAGGAGACCTTTTTAAACAACAATGTTGACTTCTGTAGTTCTGTTCTGTTTTGCTATCAATAGAGTATATTCTTGGCTTGCCATTGAGACATACAGGAATCTATCCCAACATGCACACCGATGGGCCCAATCATGTTATCCAGTATGCAGTAACACTTGTGCTGTCCTCACATGACTCAAGGTATTTTATAGCCCTTTTTCATAATTCATAATAACATAACTTTGGAGCCCAAAAAATACGGTTTTGTATGGTATCCAACACTTAAACCCTTAAACCCTCACAGATGTTCAAACCTTCCATAGAGGCAAGAAAACATTTCATTTCATAGGCACTTTAATAAATTATTATTTTGTATGTATGTTAATTAGCCTTACTAACCTCAATTTAATGCAAATATTCTATTGTTTTTTGCACATGCTATAAAGACTAATAGGGCTAATTATCATAGAAATATAAGAATAATTTGTTGGGTGCTATTTTGAAAGGGTCTATAACCATACGGTAGCTTGCCACTGAGATAGCACAGTGAAATGTAAAGAACACAAGTTACCTTGAACAAAGAGAACATTAATTAGTGAAGATTCTCCAAAATAGCTGTGTTTCTTGTAACATACATGTACAGTGTAGTGTTAAGACTTGGACAGTATGGACATGACTCTTTTCCCCATAAAACGAGATCAAATGGAACAGAATAATTGTGTGAGAAATCCACCACTGTACTAATGCCAGGCCATCTGAGAAACAATCATAGAATGTCTGTAGACACGCTGTAAGTGTTGGAGTGTCATTCTTTCCCAGGCCTGTAAACACCATTAGTTGAATTTAGAGGGTACATAACAAGTAAGGCTTGCAGGGCCCTTGAATGTTACTGCACGTTGAACAATTTCATTTTGGAGCCATGTATTTTGGTGAATAATCCAGAAACAGGACTGTCACTAATTTTTGAAGTAGAAGGGGATATGCAAACTGCCCCGTCCAGTGGATTCCAGCTGTTGTGAATACACTAGTCAATGGCCTGCTTTTCTGTCAAAGTAGCCAGGGTTCTATGTAACTCGAAATGTACAAGTCATCTCCTGGTCTCTGTCCCTTAGTGGCAGCCCTGTACATGTAGAACTGTGCATGCAGATCCTTTTCAAATTGTATTGTTTAGCAAAACGCAGAATGAATCAAGTTATTAAACAAATGGTTCATGTGTCAGCATGCGGTCATTGAGATATGAAGCATGCAGGAAGTTTGGGGAGCACAAAAGGTGCTTAAGAGTGTTCAAGTGCTTCATATCTCATTGAACTCACAACTGATGTGTAAAGTTTTATAACAGTTTTAGAAGTAGTAGTTTTTAAGAAAAATCCCCCCTGCTGCGTCATCAGTGTGCACAATAGGAATATGAAGCACCCTTGTGCAATTGAATTTAACTACACAAATTTACCAGCTATGTTATAATAACTGTTAATTTTATTTTCTTGATCGATTATCTAGCTATATAGATGAACTTAGCAAGCAGTTGAGGAAGGAATTTCCCCTGGCTTCCCCAACTAAAAAAGACAACAGTGTTGACAGAGATGATGTTGTGCACATATACTACAAGGTACATGTACAGTGTAACATGCAGTAAAAGGGTTCATGTTAAATGAAATTGGTGAAGACTTGCCTTGGCAGGTCTCATGATTGCTTGTCTCCACAACCACTCTTTTTTTTTTTTTTTTTTTGAAATTATGAGTGTTTGTGTCCACACGTGATCACCGTGATTATTTTTTTCATCCATGGCTTTGGTTAGCAGTCATGCAATTAAACAATCAAATGCCTTTGCAGCTAAGCATCACTGTGCTTTGTGATCAAACACCTGGGATGATATGATGCTGTGTGACTTGCTTGTTCTGTTATCTTTTTTGTGAAACGATCTTGCTTCTATTGAAAGGTGGTGCATATCTTCTCCTTTTTTTTTTGTTTCTCAGGGTGAAGACAGAGAGCTGATTGAACTTCTCCCCCTTTGTGCTACTTACTTTATAGTGTTTCTCTACTTGGCATTCTCTGTTGGTGAGTTAGTCGAGGTTGAAAGAGTTTTCGTCAGTTTAATTTGGAGACAGGGCTTGATCTGTGCCCTGTTATTGGCAATGAAATCTGACATTAACAGTGGAACTGACTTAAACGTTTGTGGATGAAATCCTTCAGTGCGACATTCAAATGAAAGATGTGTTGTATAAAGTCACACTGATATTAATGAACATTTCCGTTTCATGTCTTGTTTTAGTTAAATTTGCTGTAAAAAAAACTAATATTATTACGATAGGTTTTATTTTAAAATTAAAGCTGTCCGACTTTTCAATGATGCTATCATCATTATCAAGGAAAAGTGTCTGTTTCTTCGTAGTTAAAACAATAATGGAAGCAATGCAATAGGCATTTTTCAATATTTTTTTTATCGAAGTTTATCAGTAAACATTCAACCACACGACGTTTTATTTTGTATTGATTTTCTTAACATGGTGCATTCAAACTTCTTAGTCTGTGCATAAAATGATAATAAAAGTCTTAATAATTAAAAATGAAATTTGCCAATATTAAGAAATTTATAGTGTCCTACAGTGTATGTGTCATTGTTAAAAAAATATAATCAAAAGCTCATATTTATTTTTCTTCCTCCTTTTCTAACTGTGGTGAATTCTTTGGAGCATAAGAGTTGACCAGAGGCATCTGTTTTTGCAGGGAAGATAGAGATGGTGAAGAGTAAATGGGGATTGGCATTCAGTGCTGTTGTCTCAGTGATCGCATCTCTCGTCATGGCAGCGGGTTTGTGCTCATTCTTGGGGCTTGTTACTACTCTAGACAGCAGGTGAGCCGCAATCTCCATGTGTGTGTTTTTTTTCTTTAGAGGGTGCCGGCGCGGGCGCGATGGCGTGCCGCTCTTGTATGTGGGGTGCTTTCTTTTTGGACTATTACTCGGAAAAGACGTTATTCTTTTTCCTGTAGTGTATTCTGTTTTCAGAGTGAAAAGAATAGCATTGCATTCATTCTGCTACCGATATCAGAATGTATCGAATGAACAGGATACGGTTGACTTCGGATTCCTCGGACTACGCGAAGTATGCGATCTTTGGCGGGAAATTAGCGCGCACCACCATGTCAGTGACGTGGCCCGTAAGTCTCCCGCAAGTCAAGTTCAGACACTCGGCCCAGACTAGCGTGCGCCCCGTCAATTTCTGTCAATTAAGAGTGCCCCGTTAAACAGAACTATCGGTTCTTTCTGTAATCATATTCCATGTATTCCTTAGTCAAGAATGGTCCCAAAAGGACGAACCCACAATTACTGACTTGGCGTTTCTGAATACTTTGTATTTCAGTGAGATATTTCCATATCTTATCACTGTGGTTGGTGTTGAAAACATCCTGGTGATTACGAAGTCTGTGGTGTCGACACCGGTGGATCTTGAAGTCAAGATAAGGGTTGCACAAGGTAAGTGCAAGCACATCTACAGTGGGATCTCAATTTAACGATCCACGGTTTGGCGATATCCCCGATATAACGATTACAAAACAGCCCAAACGTAAAATTAACCCCTATAGGACAATCATCACGCGACCGGAAAGGAATGGCAGACACTTCAACCAACCCAGATACTCCTGTACCGACGTAACAAGACGTTTCCTTTTTTTGACTCAAATGTAACCATCAACATTTCACGCAGGATTACACTGAGTCCCGGAGTAATCTCTAAACGCGTTTCATCCTCTTTGTCATTTAAGAGTGCTATCAACTTATTCACTTTAGACGGCTTCTTTGCTGGAAAGTTTAAGTTGCTAGGATTTGTATACCCCGCCGATATAACGATAACTGTGACTGTTTTTCTCCAATATGATTATCATTACATCGGGCCCGATGTAACAATCTCATTTTACAGTTCCACTGTACCCCGAAGAGAATTCACTATGCAAGTTATATTCACCGCAAGCATTACACCATGAATACCGTAAACAGTTACTTATATTTCCGCGTAGGATAATTTTACACCTGTCTTTAGGCTTTACGATGATTAAGTAACATCGCGTCACGATACGTAAAGGTCTGAAGGCTGCACACTGCGAGAATCGTGTAGAGCGCGACGCATTTCAAGTATCGCGAAGGGGTTTTATTCACTTTTGTACGGTACTGTTTACTAAATGAATACACAATCATCTTTATTTTTGCAGGATTAAGCAGAGAAGGCTGGTATATTCTCAAGAACTTGTGCACTGAAATAGTTATTTTGTTGGCTGGGTACTGGACCTTTGTACCTGCTGTACAGGTAAAGACGTGCTTCAGGACCGTATATTCTGTAGCCCATTTTACAGCTGTGTGTCGGTGACCTGGCCTTTGAGTGGAAGTGAGGCTGGAGGTGGCCTTGTTTTGAAACAAACTTCTCTGTCTTCTCTAGTTAGCTTAAAGGAGCTACCTCACGGTCTTTGGATTTTGAAAAGTTAAGCCTCAATTTTTCAAAAAGGTCACGAGTTTTTAATCCGTTTCAGTCTTCTCCATCCTTCACAATCCTCGCCATATTTGCATTTATTCTTTTCTCTTTGGTGCTTATCTTCCCTGTCAAATTTCACAATTTAAATGCATTATTTAAATGCATCTTTTTTATGTATCTTTCTCCAATAATGACCCAAAATATCGTGACCGAGCTCCTTTAGGAACAAAACAGCGTTGAATAAATCACATCTGTCAATATACTTTAGAAAAGCAGTGATAAATTATCTGTACCAAAACACAGTCACAGCCAACCTCGTTTCCATTCACAGGCCAGGTCACTAAGCATGCAATTGTAAAATGGGCCAGTTGTACGTCAGTGATTAGGCAAATGCTGGAGCATGGGCACTGAAGGGCTCCTGATGTGGAACAACAACATTATAAGAAAGAAATAAGATTAGTTTTATTTGCTGACGGTGACTAAGGCATACAGTGTAATGTAGAAAGAAATTCCGAGTACTGCCATCAGGAGTCGAATATATGGCCTTCCTATAGAGCGTTTTTACATGACGTCACGGCGGCCATGTTGGTGTCCCAAAACAAAGAAACGGCGGCCATGTTGGTGTTCCAAAGTAAACCTCTGGGAATTGAACTCTATTTTTATGCAAATGCTTTCTTTTGTTTAAGTAAACCAATATGGCCAGGAGTCACGTGAATGAAAAAGCTCTATAGACCCTTTATACAGTATGTAAATTTGCGTGCGACCCTAAGTGAGCTTTAAGATAGCTAAGTTCTTATATTTTGGAAGCAGTTAGTTTCTCAATATGACGGCGTTGGTTAATTTGAACGGGGTAGCACGCCAAAGGGTACAGTTCAGTAAGAATAAGCTATTTGATCACATAATAGAGAGCTTAAGCGAAAATGACTGCGACGGTAACGAGAACGTTACAAAGCAGTAGCTTTAATGAGAGAAAACTATCGCTCTGCAAGTGCGTTTTACATTTTGGTACATTTATTTTATACCGTCCTCTGCAAAACAACAACGTAAAATGACAAAATTCTGGATTTCGTAGAGAAGTTGAACTTTTGAACGTGCATTTTCTTTCTTTTCCTAACTTCAACGCCCACATGATAACTTTTAATACTTTGAAATGACGTTTTCGTTGTCGTTTCCGTTGTCGTTGCTTTAGCTGTTTATTCCTCATTTTACAGTTGGTGAGGAGGTAGTGAAAGGTAGTCACATCATAAATGTTTTTATTTTTTCAGGAGTTTTGTCTTTTTGCCATAATTTGCTTGCTATCGGACTTCTTTCTTCAAATGGTCATGTTTGTCACTGTATTGTCGATTGATATCAGGAGAATGGAGGTATTTACAAAACGTTGCAATGATATCTCTCAGAATGGATGACCTTTTGCGTTAGCCATTTTTGTCAAACTGGATCTTATTCATCTGAAATGTAAAAATGTCACTAGGAGAATAAAGGTAGTAATACCGTAAAAGCTCTATTAAGCCCCCTCCCCCTCTCTAATAATCCCCCCACTTTGGGACACGAGATTTTGTAATTATTTCTTCTTACGAAATACACTTTATGCGGCCCAGTTGATTTGTTTTTAAACAAATGTTCAAAAAAAAAATTAAATTAAATTAAATTAAATTAAAAAAATTAAAAAAAACGCAATACCGTTTCCTGCTCGGTATTAATTAATAAAGTTTTACTGCAGTTGTTTGAGATTTATCGAAACTATTTAACACGAAAATGGCGTTTTCAAAGATTTGAAGTAAGCTCCCCCCTCTCCAATATGCCCCCCCTGAAATTAAAGGGCGTGAAATTAAATAAGTCCCCCCCCCCCCCCCCGGGAGAGCTTTTACGGTAATTTATTTCAAAGAACACTCTTAAGGCGCGTTTATTCACAATTCTGGAATGAGAATGGCCAGAATGTAAAATGCGCGGGATTTTCTATTCCGCATTCCTATTCCGGAATGGACAGAACGCCATTCCATCCATTCTGCTTCCAGGGGCAGAATGAACGGAATTTTGCGAATGAAAATCCAAGATGGCGGAGGGCGAGATGAACGCTGCGGATTCAAATACGTCACTACCGGAGAAAAAATCAGGTTACACTTTAAGATACAATGAAACATTGCCTCTAATTTCTTCCTCCTCTTTATTTACCAGGAAAATTGCTGCGACAACGGCTGCAATGGCAGCCTCTTCGTTGGCCGCCATATTTGTTACACACTGTTTACTCGTGCCAGGACCGCGCATCTCGACGTGCGTTTTTTTTATGCAGAAAATCCGAATTATTCCTAGCATTCCGTACCAGCCATTCTTATTCCAGAATTGTGGATTAAATAACGCGCTCTTAGTTAACATCGTGTCTTGACTGAGAATAATTTGTAAATCATTATCCCGCATACGAAAGCTGTGAACTCAAGTACAGTAGCCGCCACAGCTTTTATAGGGGTATTTCTTGTTTCACCCGTTAAGCCGAAACGACCAAGATCTACCTTCTCGTTACAGTCTGTGGCACTTTTTGTTCAAACATGCGGCAGGCCATTAGAATAAAGGAAGTTATCGCCAAAAATAAAGTACCTTGATCTTTGTAAAGTTTAGCGTGCATGCTGGTTCCATGAAGACACACGCAGAACATGTTTTTTGTTTTTTCTTAATATTAAGCTTTCAGATCTCCAGCAATTGCAGCAAGCCCCGAGGCAGAGGGGTCCGTCATATGGTACACTACAAGGTTGGTCAAGCAGCGAACAATCCAGCAATAAATTCAATTTCCAGGTTTAGGTGAACCAGTCACTTTAATAAGGGTCATTTTTTGTACGACATCACGCGCAATACTCAATTCCAATACTTCTCAGTTGTTAAAATTGACTGACAGTAGTCTGTTTGTTTGGCAGTAAACCGTAGGTTCTTGCGGCCTCCTTGCTTATAACAAAGAGGACGACTATAATAACTCAAATGGTCGTATTACAATCGAACACTCAGAGTAGTCCATTTGGTTTCGTGGTTCGCCCTGTTTTTGCTTCACAAACCGTGTAAAGGCGTTCGGTAGCGAGCTGTTACTGTACAATTCAGCAGCATGCGTAGTTTGTAGTAAAATGTAACCGTTATTAAAGAGGTCACCTTCAAGAAGAAACCTTTCCCTCTCAGTGCTCTTTTTTTTTTTTAATTAAAATGCTACATGGAGTTTGGTTACGTCAAGTGTGTATTGTTAATTCCTTCGCTTGCAGTGTTCAGGCTACCATCACCATCATCATCATCATCATCATCATCATCATCATCATCATCATCATCATCATCATCATCATCATCATCATCATCATCAGTTGTTATCTTTGTTTTAACATCACTGTACTCTTTCTTTCTTTTTTTTTTTTTCCAAACCAGCATCATCTCCAAAGTTAGTCCAAACTCCTCCGTCACCAGTTCTCAGTCCCTCTCATTCCTCCGAGCCTGTGCGATTCTTTGGTCTGCTTCCTCCACTTCCACCATCTTCTCTAACCACCCAGAGTACCCCTGCCAAGGAGTGCCCTGTCATGTCAAAGAAACTACCCAAGAGACTTAATTTTGCGTACTTTTTGGCAAGAACAAGGATTGTACAAAGAGCTTGTATGGTGAGTTCGGCATGTGAAAAGTTTGACGCTTGAACTGGGCCTCACTAATTTTGTCATTTCTTCGTCTCAATTTACAGTTCTGCCTTTTAGTCTACATCATGTACATCCTAAGTTACCCAGGCTCAGAATCTGCTGGCACACGCCAAGACCAGGCCAAGTCAAATGAAAATCCGAATCTTGACAACTCCAGCCTTGATCATGCAGCCACAAAAATAAAATTTGCCCGGGGAGGGGACGGGATAAATTTTGAGTTATACGAAAACAGGAAGAAGGAGGTATCAACGCAGACAAGATCCTTCAAAGCTCCTTCCGTTGAGCTGTGGAAAGGTCTTTATCAACGTCACTGGCCTAAGCTGTTAAATTACTACAATATCAGCCTTCTCGGCAGGTAAATAATTGTTGATATTGCGAGGGAATTTAACAGAGGCTGTTGTTTAACTTCTGTTCAGTGTGTTTTTTCCATGTAAAGAACTAAAGACAATCCATGGTCGAGCGGGGAAAGCACCGGCCCGTTGCCAACTTGATCGGAGAAAGAAAAGTCTGCAAGCGCACGTTGATTCTAGTGCGATTAAAAGTCAACAAACAAACTTGGAAACAAAAAGAGATGCACGCTCACATTTGGCTTTATTAAGAGAAATTTACCTTGAATTTAGAACTGGACAGCATGTACATGCACACCACCTTTTGCCCTGGGATACTTAGCTCAGAAGTTGACTTACAAATAGAGACTCAACGTGACTGAGAACTTTGATTCCATTACGATTTGAAAAGTCAAAGGGAAAAAAGGGAAAAAAGGATCAAAACAAAAACAAAACAAAGGGGCATCCACCAGTTTCACATTTACCTATTTCCTATCATAAACTTTATCTCCCCCCCCCCCCCCCCCCCTTCCTCCTACTTTCCCGGGCAAAGTGTAATATGGGGAATGTGGAAGTGGTCAATGGACACTCACATGAGTCTTTTGCTGGGAGAAATTTCCCTGAAATTTAGAACTGGAATTGAACGGTACATCTTTAATTTTTGCCTAGCAGTATTCAGCGCAGTCACCTGAGCCGACTGGACGTGAGGATGTTAATTCTAATGATTTCAACAGCAGCAAAAACAAACAAACAAACAAACAAATTCGTACTGGATGGTCATAAGGGAAATCAGCCTGCTTTTAGAACTGGTACGACTTCTTTTTCTTGGTTTTAGGTATGTGACCGTTTTACCACCAGTACATCTTGGCATCAACATTGACACAGACATCTTTTCCTCGGACACGTCCCAGGATGGCGTTGAACTGTTGCCAGATAGCCAGGGCTTTCCATCTGTAGACGACACGACGGCAGCTGACGAGGAGACACGTGACCCCGAGTATTACCACAATGCCTTAGCATGCGTCATACTTGGTGTAGTCGTCATGATTATTCTCTTCTTTGTCTGTAAATTTCTGAACGATCTTCAAGTGAACCCCAGCTCACTGCGCGGACGGAAAGGGACGGGTTACGGTCATGATGGCCTGGTAGAGAGTGTTCCAATCAGCCTCAAGGGGCACACCCAGGTTTGCATGACTTGGATGCTTTAAGAATTAGCGCATTTCCCTGTGTATTTTATTGTAATATTAGTCCCACTTCTCCTCTCTTTTAATTAATCGTCTGGCGTGTCAATGTGTTTCAGAACGTGGAACATTTGAAGTGTACGATGTCCTCTATTATCAGCGTCTGCCTTAGTGGACAAATCTGCGTCTGGGATATAGCCACGGGATATCGCTTGAGAGTAATCAACAGAAAAAGGTCTGTGAATGATATATTAAATAAATCATACATGAACTGCGGAAATGAAATCAAATAAAGAATGATCCTCGCAGTTGTGATCGCAATTTATGCAATTGCGAAAAGAAGCCTAAAAAAATTCAGGACTTCAACGGGGTTTGAACCCGTGACCTCGCGATACCGGTGCGATGCTCAACCAACTGAGCTATGAAGCCACTGACGTTGGGAGCGGGTCAAAACTGAGCTATGAAGCCACTGACGTTGGGAGCAGGTCAAACCCATAATAAATAAATAAATAAATAAATAAATAAATAAATAAATAAATAAATAAATAAATACGCAAGCGAAACAAATGTTGATGTTTTTATATTGTATAGCCCTCTTCAACTGGAAGATGCAACGAAAAAAAGAAACTCTCGACTAAAGATGTTCGAGCACAGGCGTTGTACGGAAATGGACAGTGGTTACACAACTCAGCGGTATATTGACAATTTGCCCAGTCCCAGACCACTATCAGATTCGGAATATACATCAACTCAGGTCTTAAATGTAGATGACAATGAACCAGGGGCAACCAATGGCGGGCTGCCATCGCCGAAAACTGGAGGCGAACTCGAGGTAAGTGTGTATGCCGAGTCACTTTACTCCACTGTTACCTCGCTCAATGTCAGATCACTCCACATACACACAAAAAGTTAGATTCCAACTATACCTTGTAAGGCCCGAGACCGAGAGGATAAAGTAGTCTTACCATGGCAGATTCAAAACACGACTGTTTTTTCCCTCGAAGGCTTTCCTGAGTAAAATAACTTGTTTAAAAACCCGGGCGACAAATTCATTCAAAACACGACTGTTTTTTCCCTCGAAGGCTTTCCTGAGTAAAATAACTTGTTAAACCCGGGCGACAAATTTATTCTCAATACTGATAGCAAGAGAGATACTACATTCCACCCCCATCTACACCTTGGTCGGAGGAAAATGGCTCTCGAATAATCGACTGGACTACGTAATCGTATAAAGTGATTTTTCCTTTTATTCGATCTATAACAGAAAAAAAAATACATAATTTGTTAAGAAATATAATAGACGAGCGATTCGTGAAAATCACAACAAGTATAATTTTACAATATTCAAACTCCATCCGTTTACAAAATATATCACTTCTGTGGCGTATCCAGTCCAATTAAAATACAGGTCAGCAAACGGGTTAGCAGAACAGTACAGTAAAACAGGTCAGCAATACAGGTCAGCGAAGTGAAATTACAGTTTTCTCTTCTGGAATGCGTACGTGTAAAAACGTGTCATTCGAAAGGTCGACTAACTCAATCGTTTACGCGTATAGGTGTCAATCAAGATAATATTCTACGAAATCAAATGTCAATCGACGAGTCAAAAAAGTAAACCTTAACTAGTCAGCGAAACACACCTAGGGTCCCCATCTTAACTTAGGCGTGGACAAAATCTGAAAACGTTTTAAACAATGATGTGGTTTCACCATCACGTCGTTTTCGTTGCCTCATAGCAATTTTTAACGGTACTTTTGGAGGACTTCTACATCGACGGTTGAAATTCCAAAAAGCTTTTTTTGCCGTCCACACATAAGGTTACTCTGTTTTTAAATTCTCCACTATTCGCTTAAAAATGTGACCCCGTTGAAGTACTATCGCCTTTGTCCAATGCCTTTATTAATTTCACAGTTTCCCTATCATTTTTCAGGTGTTAAACCATGAATCAGGCGGCAGTCCAAAGTCCACAGGGTATGACTTCAGCAAGTATGCAAACGGCGCAGGCATCCCACCCTGGTCCCCCAGGAGTTCCAGAGGCTCCTTCACAAGCTCCTGGTCCAGTGCTGACGGAGAGGACCCAGGGTGGCTATCAAGCTCAGAGGACTCCGCTGATGAACAGGCCTACGTTCAGACTAACAGTTTTCTCGACAACCAACTTACAGGGGCCTCGGTTTGGTGCTTTGATTGTAAAGATGATTTGTTAGTGACGGGCTGTAGCGACGGGACAATTGAGGTATGGTAATGGGTGCCTTTGCTGTGACATGAGCATTAGCAGCATACAGTAGTTTAGTGCTTCAGTTGGGCCAGGCTGGTTGAATTCGTGAGGTTGGGAAAGCTAAAAATAAAGGAGCCTGCTGGCTCAGTGTTTATTACGCAGCAATTTCCATCGCTAAATAGACACTAGCTGTCACCTTGTTGCAAAGTGAAGCCACGTTCGACTTTGAGACCGCTATTTAGAATCGCGTCGCCTGCACTTTTTTCCACTGCAGAAAATCTCAAAAATGAAAACTTCGTTGCGAAAGTCCTTTGTAAACGGCCCTTCATTCAACTTTTTTTTGTTGTTTTTTCAGATATGGAGTGTCTTTTCCGGTGTGCAGGTGTACGTTTCGCGTGAAAGTTGCATTGGTATCACGAAACTTAGCTTTTTGTCAAGCAGGTAAGAGCTGAGGTGTATAATTTGTCGTCTTCTTGTTATGGAGACTGAAGCCCACGAGGTCGTACACAGACTAGAAGTGCATGAAACTAATCAGGTCTATATTGTCCCTTGTAGTCCTCAAATCGTGGTGGCTCGTTTGGATGGTTCACTAGAATTCCTAAACCTTGGGGTCCCTTTAAGACAGAGCATGAATTTGCCGCTTCAAGAAAGTTCCCCGATAAAGCGTTCCTCGCCGAGAGTTACAAGAAAAAGTAATCCACAATCAAATAACGGCCCTGGCTCCACGTCAGTCAGCGTTAACGTGCCTCACCCATTCACTTTACCGGATAGCCCGCAATGCAGGGTGAGTCACAAACTGCAGGCTCACCACCAGCCTATTAGCGTATTGGGTGTTATGGAAGGGCGGGTCATTACTGGCAGTCACGATAGAACACTCAAGGTAAGTGGACCATTCTTTGTGTCAGTATTTTTAGTTGATTTGAAGGCTGGCTTATATCGTTTCAAGGTAACGGCAAAGCGATAATTGCAGTATCCTGCATTTAGTCTGGGAACAAAAGTTGTTGTTATATAGCTGGCTTTTTTTTGCTGCTACGGCGCCTGATGGCCTGATGTTGTCGCTGGAATCTCAGCGCGTTTTTCTAAATTTGCTTTTGTTTTTCTTTCCACCGGTTTAACAAATCACTTAATGACTGGTCCCTTGGGAACAGTGAGTTTTGTTCTCTCTCGACGATTGAGATTCTCGGGAAACAAAATTTACTGTTCCCCTCGGGACCAGTCATTAAGTGTTAGTTGTTGTTGCTGTTGTTGTTGTTGTTGTTGTTTTAATCGCCTTTTTAGTACACGTGTACTCTATTTATATACTTGTTCTTTACGACATTAATCTCTGTTTCGTCTCCTCTGTTTGCTGTATAGGTGTTTCGAACGGACGAGTGCGTTTGTGTTTACACGTTACACGGTCATGCCGACAGTATAACTGCTCTGACAGTGGATAAGGTATGGAGTCACCATCGACACAACGTAGGATCCATTCTTAAAATTAAACTATCAACGTCTCCGTCAGTGAGTTTGCCCAACGAGTTGCGCTGTATGATATAGCTACCTCTTCCAGTAATGTGTTGGAGTAAGAATAGAACAGTATGGAAAAATAAGAGGCGGTATCCCAGTTTTACTTGTTTCGAGTATCGTAACAGTAGCTATCTGTTTCCTGTAGTAGAGTAATCTTTCCATCCTTCCCTCTTCATTTGAAAGAAAAGAAAACCTCTTCTATTCCTGCGCTCAGCCGAATGCAAAACATTCCTCATGCGAACACTGGACATAATAGCCTAGTTTCGCGTTCGCCATGACCGCTGAATAAAAGTACTGAGAACGCATTTGTACAGGGTTAGCCTCGACCCAAAGTAAAATATTCACAAATTCCAGCAAGAAGATGACCTGTTTACAGCTCTGTCTATTATAAGGTCGAGGCTAACCCTGTACAAAATGCGTTCTCAATGCTTTTATTCAGCGGTCATGGCGAACTCGAAACTGGACTATTGGCGGAAGCCGACTACCTATCTACCCCAGCAAAGTTCTGTGATGGCTGATTGTCGTCAAGTGAATTGCGCTATTCGAGAAGTGATATAAATAGACAAAAGGAATGCCAGGCATAGCAATACATGGCAGTAATCCATTTTTCAATGACTGTGCCACAGGGAAATAACATTTTTGTTTTGCTCATTTCAGACAAACAATCGTCAAGTAGTCAGCGGCGCTGCCAATGGAGGCGTGCGCGTGTGGGATGTTATAAGCGGTGAATGTCTCCAGCACCTCCGTGGTCACGTGAAGTCCGTGACTGCAGTCACGTGCACAGCTGAGCACTTGCTGAGCGTTAGTTTGGAAAGCGTGCTTTGTATCTGGGACAGGTCACGTGGCGAGTGTTTGCATCGCCTAAAGCAGGTAGGTTTGTTTTTAATTCCCAGTAGACAATATTCGTATTCTCGGTAATGAACTGGATCTAGCATGAAGTGGAGGCTCTTGCGGGGAAATACATTTACATATGAAAAGATTCCCCCGCATGAGCCTCCACTTCATGCTAGATCCAGTTCATTACCGAGAATACGAATATTGTCTATGGGGGTGACACTGGTGTGGGAAAAGGGAAACTCGGAGTGATGGAAATCAAACAAATGACTTCGGATGATCGAACCAGTAACCAGGCGAGACTCGCCCCGAACAAGGTTATTTGCTTGGCTTGCCATGTATGGTGTTAAATAAATACCACCACAGGGAAGTACAACTCGGAAGTTTTGATTTGAATGATCAAAATGATAATCCCTTCGTACCGATCAGTAGCTTTTGTGAATGGTCACGAGTTTTGAGTATTATCCGTGGCTGTCAATTTAGAAATACACTGCAAGTCGCTGTTAGTTGGCCTGTTAGTTGGAATTGGTAATGTTTGTCTCTGGATCGAGTTAACGTGGTTGGCTGAAGAGCATGTCATCCCTTTGTGACCTGCTATTTCTTGGAGGTTTAAGGAGATTGCCTACGGGCTTGCAGCTGTCTGCGTAATTTATCATGCCGCAACCACGAACATTCTCCTTTTTATCTTTTATCTTCTTTTTGAAATACTTTTGTGTGCGACGTCAGTTTGAAACGGGCCACGTGGTGGGCTTGTATCGCTATTTAGTTCATTGGTTTCACTTTTGTCTGCCTTAGCGAAAACCTTTTGTATGTGCAATACTGGTCACAAGTCCCTTGGACACTTGTGAAACATTTGCATTTGATTTGCATTTTGCATTTGATGCTTTTATCCTTAGATCGATACCTCTTCTCTTCACGAGATTGCCTCCCTCCGCCTCCTCCGCAGCCCCACCCCCAGGTGATGTTATTGCAAAGGGGCAGAGGTGGGAAACGGGAACTGTTCTAGCAATCCTTATTACCCGCATTGCAGACTTTGCTTGTGTTGTGATCTGCCAGCAACCCCTGCGAAGGGGCTTATACTTGCGAGGGAAAACCTAAAACCTTTAATTGTTCTTCCAGTTCCCAGATCTGTGCTCCAACGTCGTCATGTTGTCGAGAACGCTCTTTATCATGGGTGGACAGGTTGGTATGACTGTGGTTTTGTTGCCGTTGTACGTGATGTTCCCACTTTCCTTACCCGTCGCATGTTTCTTCTTTCATAGGGACACATTTCAGTATGGGACGTCCTGACGGGAAGGCGTGTGAAGACGGTTTTGTTGGGAGATGACAACACGGCCGTTTTCGTGCGTTGCGTCAACGTGTGCGACAACAAGACGGTGGTGTGTGATTACGGAAAAGAAGTGAAGATCGTGACTTTTCCCGCAGTAATGGACAAGGCAGAATGAGGACTACCTCTTTAAAGAGACAGCTCTAAAGACGCTGACTTGAAAGTTGGTCACGTCATTCTAATAGTTCGTCACCGTCTCGGTCTTTCCAAGGATGAACCTTTTAGTTGCCTCCGCTTGCGCAGTTATTCAAAGAGCGGATAGCTCTATTACTGCAACTAACGCAGTTTTATCCGCCAGATAGTGATTTCTTCGTTGGATAAAGTTATCCGCCCTTTGAACAACTGGACTCCAGGAGCGTCTCGGAGGGACATGTGATACAGGGAATTATCAATAGGATGGAAACCGTAGGGACCAGCAGAAGCTATCCGCTTTACAGAAGTGTCCGTCACTTAAAGAGAGTTCAGTAGCAGTAAAATGAGTATGGACGGCGGGAACCAACTTTGGGCATCCGTTTTAGAGATGTGTCGTTTACGAATTATTTTAGGTTTAAACTTTGGTTACGTTATATTAAAATAAGTTTGCTCGTGCGTTTGTTCCTTCTAAATCACCTGCGAGGGGCAAAATCGAGAACTAACTAGAATAACTTTTGGAAAAAAAAGTTTCGCTGTTATTTGATATTGCTACTTAAATTCGATGACACTGTTTATTTAACCGGTGCGGTATGGATTCGAACCCTGCACCTTCAAGATTTTAAGGTGGTCCTCTTGTCTTTCATAAAGATGGGTGCCTCTCTAACGCGTCGCGTAGAGGCGGACCTCTCAAAGCTGGACCTCGCTTCTCTTGTGTCACTTGGAGGAATTGGTAATCTTTTTCCTTTCAATATCCAGAATCCAAAAATGGAAAATTAGTCTGAGACGGAGGAAAAACCATTCCAGTCTGCAAATCTTACTTTCTTGAGATTGAGAAAGCTCGCTGGTATTTCCGAATTATAGTTCTGCGAGCTCACGAAAAGGAAATGGAGCCATTAGGGAACTCATACAAAAGCGACGCCAACGAAAACGTCAAATGACAAGAGGTTTTTTTATTCATTAATTTTTTTTTTATTTTTAACGACGATTTCTAAGGCAACACAGTGCGCGCTCAAGTTTGAAAGTAACATTTTGCCGGGGCAACGCGTTTACGTGGTTGTGAAGACGGATCAAAACCTTTCATTGCGTTGCCGCAACAAGCTGCATCGTAATACCTGTCGGCGCGCTGTCCCTGTTTGTGACCAGTAAATGGTCACCTCGATGGTACGTGTTCATTTTACCACCGATTTCAAACACATTCAGCCGGGCATGGTTCGTGATTGTTATTCCACGAAGGTCGCCACTGAAATCTGCTGTTAGTCCCTCTTGTATTATAGTTCCTGAATGGAATGTAGCGTGCTCTTGTGACAAAAAGTCACTTAATAATTTTTGTTACTTTAGTAGTGCTTGGTAAAGCTTGTCGCAAGCGAACAAGTTTCCCCTGCCAAGTGGGGCGTGTGGGACGTTAAAGAACCCACACACTGTTGGTGGTTTATCTCTATCTTTCTTCTGTCTTTGACATTCATGTGTGGGTTGGGTGGGTGGGTGAGGTCAAATATAGAGTGATAGCGCCTGCCAGAGGCGCCTTTACAGGCCGATCTCACCCTAGAGAAGCATTGTAAACCGCCATGAAACTATGTGATATGTGCGGTACATAAATCCATTACCATTACCATTACCAAGTTTCTTGACAAGTTATAGGTGGTCCTGTGTATCGCTGATCGTGTAATTTACACCTCGACGTCTCCTTGAAGAGTTCTCTTTTAAAACACTTTTGTCAATTCTTAAACAAATTTTGTCGTTCACGGGAGAACGTAGCAGTCATCAAATCCAAACTTGTCAGAGAGAAAGTCCTCTTTACTACAGTAATCAGCGTAACCTTTGGGTGCAAACTCGTCAATAATATTACGTATGGAGAGACCTCTCTCTACAAAATTATCTATTTAATATTAGAAAGGCAGTGCCTTTTGTTTAGGAAGAAATGATTATTAAAATTTTTGTTTCGTACTTTGGCTTACACTTTTTCAAGACTCAAAGATTGCAGTTTGCTAACATCCTACTCTTATTTATATCTTGGTCAAAAGTATAATGTGATCTGATAACTATTGATATACCAATACAAGGTACGCGGTATAGTTTTACCTGTTCGCACTCCAAGAAGCAAAAGAATTTATTTTGAGACACAATCAAGGAAAATAGTCGAGGGACAATTTCTTATTCGTCACCGTTTCTATTCGCGCGCATGAGAAACACTTCACCAAATTTTGCCGCGAAAAGACTTGGTATATATAGAAATCAATTTTTTTCAAAAGATTCGTCTTGACGCTATTGAGCAATACTTTCCAATACTGTGCTTTATTGTGTTGATGGTCCTACCACTCGAGTCTGCAGAGGAAAATCCCAGAGCGGTTAACATTTAAATGACTGAAGGCCACTGAAGCAGTACTTTCCTGTGGTGTTGTTTACTATGCTGATCAGTGGACGTTTCCAACTTTTGATTCTGGGCAGTACCTCCCTGAACTACACAATTCATTATGCTAAAACGTGACACAACTTATTAAGTCTGTAAATGAAATCCTGTGTACAGTGCAACGATTTCTATGAAGGCAATTTGTAAACAGAACCTTCCTACGGTGTTGTTTTTTATGTTGCAGAGATCGGTTCTAACTATTGTGTCGATGGATAAAATCCGAACAGTAAATTGCTTGGGCTGTTTTCTCCGGTCGTTTGTCATCCTGTATGAGGTGACTCAGTTCAACCGTTGGGTCTACTGGACGAAACTGTACAGTGTGTGCATTCAAATGAAAGTGACTAAGCAGTGCTTTCCCATGGCGTTTTTTTTTACGCTATACAAGGTGGCTCTAACTTTTGAGTCTGTGGACGAAATACCACTAAGGGGCAACGATGCTTTCCAAATGAAAGCAATTTACTCGTCCTTCCCCAAGTCTGCTAGTGCTGTGTCTGTGGATATAGTCCTAAGGAGTGAAGTATGTCCATCCAAATGAAAGCTACAGGCAGTATGTTACTGTTTACTACGTTGTATAGACTGAAAATTTACAGTCTGTACATAAAATCTTATTGGGTAATTATTTGTGAAAAGCTTACAGAATCCTAAAGTGGAAAAAATCTTTTTAAAGCAAGGAAACAGCAAATTCCTACGGTACTGTTTACTACGCTGCAGAAAGTGGTTCTCATTTTTGTGTCACGCTGGAGAAAATCCTATGAACGAGAGTGCGACAATTCAGATAAAAGCCACCTAACAGTGCGGTACCGTAACAGTGGATAACCCCCCCCCCCCTCCTCCCCGGGAGTAGGGGGGGTGAAATTTCCTATAATGGCCTATACGGGGAGGCTCCGACCGAAAGGGTGACCTTTTTCACCCTTCAGGTATATGAAAGGGTAGTGATTTCACGAGTCGAAGTATATGAAAGGGTAGGGAAATCTGTCTTTTCGGTATCTATATAAAAGGGACAGGGCTTCATTAAAATATTTCGAACAGTCACACATACCTTACGACTGCACTGTTTTAATTTATTGAACGCTACGTGAAAGTGAGAAGAAGACTTCTTGTCAATGGAAGGTATACAAAAGGGGTACCTTTTCTGTCAAAAATGGTATGTAAAAGGACCTCTGGGCGGAACCTCCCCGTATTAAATTTTAGTAAGCAGGCAAGCACATCAGAATACTTTCATCAAACATATGCAGATACTCTATTTTCAACGACCCTTTGAGTTTTCTACACCACAAATACTTTTAAAAGAATTCATTTTTCTCTTTCCTTTGGCGGGACAAAATATATTGAAAACCTACTGAAGTGCAAGGTGATTCTAAGGTTGAAGCACAAAATCATTCAAATTAAAATTATCAAGAACACGATTTAACTGCGTTGCCGTTTGTCCCGGTTGTTTGTCATACTGTACGAGGCTGTGAATGTCATATACTCCCTTATCACGCACCGCCATCTTGGATTTCTTTGTGCACCAAAGCGAGGTTGGACGGGCATGAGGTTCTTGGGGAACGGTTACGTTACAGTATTTTGAGTGGAGATACGCAATCATGACCCACGATCACTGTTGTAGTATGCTGTAATAACGGCAAGCGGAACGAAAGTAGCGAGAATTTGTCGTTTTTCAACTTTCCCTCAAATCCCTCACAGAGATCGCAGTGGATTGCCGCGACAAAGCGAGATGAAGGGCCACTTTTTGGATAACTCCTTTATCACGCACCGCCATTTTGGATTGTGTGGTGCACCAAAGCGAGGTTGGACGGGCATAAAGCTCTTGGGGAAGGGTTGCGTTTCAATGTTTTGAGTGGAGATACACGCAATGATAACCCACGATCACTGGTGTAGTTTGTTAACAACGACAAGCGAAACGACAGTGGCGATAATTTGTCGTTTTTCAACTTTCCTTCAAAACTTTCACAGAGATCGCAGTGGATTGCCGTGATAAAGCGAGATGAAGGGCTGCTTTTTGGGGTGAGTTAATCGAGTCGTGACCAGCGAGTAAACTTGTCAAAGCATGTGTTCGACTTTTTCCTTCGATTTAAGACTCAGCTAGCACATGAAGTATTTACTCAATACATATCCAGAGAAACTGCAGTCGATTCTACCAGTCTCCTTACATCCTAGATCAAGAAAGGCTCTACTCTTCTGCGTTCCGCTCACTTCAAGCCAAGCGATAATAAAATTATAACCGGGCTTCCAAGTCTAAAACCAGGAGTTATGCCATTGCAGTTTGCATAGACCAAGGACAGTAAAAACCGCCCACAAGATCAACTTGATCTAGGAAACGAGTTTGAAATCAATAAATTAAAACGCTGACAACACGGGAGAATCTCATTGAATACAGATTGCCAAATACGAGTCAATAAAAACAAACAAATCAGTGCCATGGATGTTTGACAGCTGCGTGATAAGGGAGCGTGTGATAATTAAGGGAGTATACCACCTGAAAGATCGCTAGATTCCGAATAAAAGCTAATGGACACTACTCGTTTCCTGTTGCAATGTTAACTGGTGTAAGCTACACAAAACTTGATTATGATTTTTAGATCTGTGGATGAAATCCTTAAGTCTTACTGTTCAAACAACAATTATCGGGAAGTACCTAGGTAGTACTTTTCTTCAGTGTGCTGTGCAAGGTGGCTCAACGTTTTAAGTTTGCGGATGAAATCCTTTAGTGACTGGCCATTCATCTGATAAAATTGGGTGTTCGGTGTAAACATGAGTAAACCAGGTGTCCACGTACAAATTAAAAGAAAGAAATCTTTTTTGGGGGGCATAATGGTGCGACTGGATAGAGTAAAGCAGAAGTCAAAAATTTATAAAATAAAAATATATTTTTTATCTTTCATGAAAGCTCATGCCTCGCCATTATTTGAACGATAAAAATAAAATAAGCTGGCTCTTTATAATTCAGAAAGCTAGAGTTTCCCCATATATCCGATTTCCAAGAAACAGAAAAATAATAGCTAAACAGACAGCATAATCCTCGTTAAAAAGCGAAATGATATCCTGGAAGTAGTTTCTGACTTGAAGTAGTTTCTGATGCGGTTTGGTTTCCCCGTCAATTATTTTTCATCATCAAATACCTTTTACGCCATTCGGTGCCAAAGCAGGCAGTCCAGTTCTTTTCATAATTGATTTTCAAGTTTGAATTCTTGTAAATTTCCTTAATAACAAAAACTTCGTGAGCTGCTATTTGTGTTAATATATCACGTAGTTGTGTTCCAGTCGATCAAGTACACCTAGTATTAGTGCACGGGGGAAGTTAATAGCGGAGCTCCGGCGGCCCCAAGGGCCGCCAAGCGGAGCCCCATACCTATAGAAACCCGTCAACTGCTTTTCTCATGGTAAAAATGGCTAGCGGTATTGCTCGTGGGCGCGTACGCACGAAGACGACGGAGTTGCACAATAATTAATAATATCCTAATAATAATCATAATAATCCAACATGGCGGCCATACTCCACCTGGCCCAGCTGACCAGCTAGTTTACAGTGTACGTCTTTGATACTGGACATCCACCTCATAGCCAATTGACACCTGTCAAAACAAGGTATCCGCTGACCGGTGCCACGTGACCATATCGCGGGCTCAAGTTAAGGCCTCACGAGGTCAGCTGTTTTTTTGAAGTTGACCCCTGACCAGGTACTTGCTTTCGATTGGATCGCAGGCTCAAGCCAGGTTTGGGACGCCCAAACCAAATCGAGGCTTTTAAATTTTTCGCGCGCTTTCTGCGTCTCGTAATTTCACATTCAGTTGGTTTCTTCATTTTGAGCAAAACAACATCTTCGATCGAAGTTTGTCTTTAAATTCGCGTAAAAAGCATAAGAATCAAGAACTTGTCAAAAGATACTCCGGAAGGTGAATTTTCAAGTGATGAAAGATTTTTCTCAGGAAAAACTTCAAACTTGGATCGATTGTGCGGTTGAAAACAATATAATTCAACGCTACAAGGGCTTTCACTTTACCGCGGCATCTTGCATCTCACCAAGAAAGGTCACTTAACAGTTCACCGGTATTATAAATGGGAGGAACGAGTCGCTCAAACTCTGTGGAAGAAACTCTTTCTTTGGACAAACCGTTTGCTATTTTTGCGGATGCCTGTTTTTACTCTACTGAAGCTTACGTATTTTCAAGTGGTATAAACCTCTACAACACAGCGCAAGACAGTGAGGTAAATTAAATAAATAGAAGCTTAACATTTGGTTTAATCGTTGTTACTTTTGTTCAGAAATGAAACTTGTATTTTTCTCTGGAATGGATATAAATAACAATCATCTGTACTCGTTTGGACGCAAATAAGTAGTTGAATTGTTTGTTTGTTTCGTTGTTTTCTTTGCAAGCGAACAAGTGTTTTTACTCGGCTTGGCTGACTGTTTTTCTACCTTGCTGCCTCAACAGCGTTAAGAAACTTTTGCCCTTATCTTATTAACACGTAATCGCAATGAGTCCTCGTAAACTTAAGGATCAAAGGCGGAAACTCAAGCTCGAATAAAAAAAAAAAAAGCCGATCAAATGCATGTGCATGTGCACGTCTTAAGCCGCGGCTACACGAGCGATTTTTTGCTTGCGATGGTGATGCGATTTTTTCAAATTTTGTCGCGTCGCCAGAACACTGGGGGTGGCTACACTTGGCGACAAATTTTCGTGATTCGCTCGACTTAGGAAGACTGGGTTTGAGTTTATCTGTTGATAAACAAACAAAATGGCGAGCGACGATGTTGCTGTTTTAACCGCAATATATGTCCTTTTAATGGACGAAGAAAAACAGAGAGAGAAAGAAAAACTTAAGCGGTCTAAGTGGATACGTCCTTGGTTAGCCAGGAGGGAAGAGCGAGGCTTTTTTCATCAACTTTTTCAAGAAATTTCTGTCGAAGATACTCCAGCTTTCTTCGAGCTCATGAGAATGAGAAAGCAACAGTTTAGACAATTAGTGGAAATGTTACACTGTCGTTTAGCTAGACAGGACACCAACATGCGTCACAGCATCAAACCAGACGAGATGTGTTGTCTGGCATTAAGATTTTTAGCGACTGGTGAATCATTTCGGTCCCTTCATTTTCAGTTCAGACTTGGTCGACAGACTGTGTCAAAGGCTATTTTGGACGTATGCGAGGGAATTTATGAAGAGCTTGGCCCAGTTTTTCTCAAAACCCCTAAGTCAAGAACTGAGTGGGAGGAAATTGCTACCAAATTCGAAAACAGGTGGAATTTACCTAATGTCCTTGGTGCGATAGATGGCAAGCGAATTATCCTGGAGCAGCCAAACAATTCCGGTTCGAAATATCACGACTACAAAGGTGCTGATAGCATCATCCTGATGGGTGTTGTTGGCCCTGAGTACGAGTTTATAAATGTTGATGTTGGAATGAGTGGAAGAATGTCAGATGGTGGGAACTGGAACAGAAATAGTTTTCGTAAAGCACTGGAGGATGAAGGCAATCCACTCGAAATTCCCCTCCAAAACCATTACCTGGTAGAAGCATGAACGTACCCCATGTCTTTGTAGGGGACGATGCATTTGGACTGACTTCATATTTGATGAAGCCTTATCCGCAAATTGGCCTGACTGAAGACAAGCGTATTTTTAACTATAGACTATCGAGGTGCCGGAGGATCTCAGAAAATGCGTTTGGGGTCCTAGCAAGCCGTTGGAGAGTCTTCAGAAAGCCCCTCCTTTTGCAGCCCAGAAGCGCAACATGTGTAAGTCTTGCTGCTCTCACACTCCATAACTGGTTACGCACTGAGACAGAGGCTGGCCATATTTATCTTCCATTTGAACCCCAGGAAGATGGTGCTCCTCCCAGTGGTGACACAAATGCATGGCTAAACCTGGAAGATTTTGGCCACCATAATGCCACTCAAGAAGCCAAGAACATCAGGAAAGAATTCACTGAATATGTGATGAATGAGGGTGTTGTACCTTGGCAGTGGAGGAGTGCTCATCTTGTATGAAATGAACACAGATGGTATTTAATTCCTTTCGTGAACAATCAGTTATGTTTTTAAAGAACACCCTCTTTTAAGAAACAATACTCAGTGGTTGGAAATAATCAACTTTTCTTTCCTTTTGTTTTCCATGCATATATTCTAAATACCTTGGATGATTTAAATATTGAAAACAATGTGTTGAGACAGAGAGAGAACATGAATTGTGAAGGGTGAGGGGGGCCAGAGTCTTTTGTTTATTACCAAAGACAATGTGGTGTGCTATAATATAAAGCTATAAATGAGGGGGTGAACTAAGAAATCTAGTTAAATCAATGCTATTAATCAACCAACTTGCCTCCCTCTCTTAAATAAAGAAGACTCTCCTTAGACCATTATAAACAACAAAAGGGGAGCAGGGCCAAGGCAGATTTGGTAATAATCATGTGCCATTTCTAAATTGCTTGCTTGAGATCACACTGTTGGTATTCCCATTGCCCATTCATTGTCATCAGTGGAATCCAGAATTCAGAATGTTCAAGCAATTTATTGATAAATAAATATATGTCTGAAAATATGTAAATGTTGCACAGGAAATTTCAAATTTGTTTCAAATTACATGTTTAATAATATAAATTAATTCAACAATATTTCTTAACATAAAGAATGCATTTCAAGATTTAAGCATTCAGGGATGTGCTTTCAGCATACAGAAAAGTATTTGTATATTGTTGCACTTATGTGCAATTTTAACTGTCCATCTTAAAAATGTATTTGCATTGTAATATCCAATAAATGAACAATTTTCAAAGAAAAATATGCACAATATTTTATATCTTTTACATTTGTACAGTTTGAACCATCTTAAAAATGGAGTTTACATATATAATTTACAAAGAACTGTCAATGCTCCACTGAATGTCTGTATGGTTAATGGTAGAAGTACCAGGGCAGGTAGATGGTTGCAAATGGCTGTTTGGCTGTTGTACATGTGGCATACCTGCAAGTGGGGTGGTACATGAAAACGGATACATGAAGTGGCTTACAGGCTTTGGTTGAGTTGGCTGTAATTGACTAAGAGCAAAGCCCTGTTGTAAGCCAGCCTGAAAGCCAGCTTCAAAACCATTTTTCCAGGTCATTTCTCCACTGCCGGTTGTCGAACCTTTGTCACCTAAGCGGGTAACAAGAGCTTCAAGAACTCTCACTTTGGCAAGCTCAAGAGTGTTTTCCTTTTCCTCCTCCTGTTTTCTTCTTGTGATCCTTTTCTTCTCCAGAGGTGCCATGTGGTGAAATGTGGTTGACACTCCCAACTCTGGTTCCGTTTTGTCTTTTAGAAATTCCATGGAGGAGAAAAAGGGCCAATCGGTGATATACACTTCTTCTTTGCCAGCACCTGATTTCATAGAACTTTCTTGTTTGAAAGACTCACTGTGATATTTGGTGGTCATTTTGTTCCAGGTATCAGTGAGCTGCTTCATGCTGTACTTTTCGCGAAATTCTTTGACCAGCTTGTCCAGGGAAACCCTTTTTCGATCCCGGTCTCTGTACTCCTGTAGGCTTGTGTCCCACAGGTGTGGTGAATTTTTGTAAAACTCCACCAGAATCACCTTTTCTTCATCTGACATCTCCATCTCACGATCGTTTTTCTCCTTTTCTAAATCTTGCTCGATATCCTTCTTTAGAAACAGCATTGCATCGTAAAATTTCCATTGTTTTTTTGGCGTCTTAGTTTGGGAAGAATCAGTAAGGTTCTGCTCCAGTTCGGCTTCTTTCTTGACAAGTCGTCTCATGGAAGTTCGCAGATTATGAATTTTTCTGTCGATTGCTTCCAATGAAAACGCATCACCTGCAGATTATAAGAAACGGAAAACGTTAAAATAGAAATTCAAGTAGAATTAAACCTCGAAATAATGATAAAAAATACCGACAAGTGAGAATGGTAAATTAGTTTTATCTGCGAAAGGTTGGCAAAATTTTAATTTTACATGCGGACTGCAGAGGGAACAGCCGGTAGTTTTTTTTTCTTTGAGACAATACAAATTAGATCCTGTTTACGTGCTCTTGGTGAGAAAAAAATCATATTCAAAGTCAAAGAAGTTTGGGCTGATAATAAAACGAAGTCAGTACAGTTCAAATACCGTCTGTGGTTCCATTGCCATGGCACAAGTTGTTGAAGTTTTGTGAGTTTCTGCTCGATTTGTCCGGGCCGCCTACGGCAAGCCGGTTCAAAGGGGACAATTAAACGGCAACAGTTCATAGACTAGCGAAAGTTAAAACTTTAATACTTTAATAGATATACTCCTAAAACAGTATACACTTTTCTAGGAGTTATAAAAATAAATAATATAAAATAAAACTTTAACTTAGGCATTCAAATTTGCTCTATTAATACGGCTTACCTAAATGATCTCGCTTAAGTTCTTCCTTTAATTTCTGTTTTGTCGTTAAACTTCCCTTGATAATTTGTGGGTTCTCTTCCATAAACTTAATCAATTTCAAAGTTTCTTCGTCGGAGAATTTTTTGTCTTGCTCGACGTCCGCCATGTTGTGAAAATCCAAGCACTGATGACGTTCTTGCATCTGATTGGCTCGATAACTGCTGGTGGCGTCACAAATTGTCAAGAGTGCACAGGAAAAAGTTGCAAGGCGGCTACACGAGTGACAAAGTCCGCGATTTTGTCGCGAAAAGTTCAACTCATTTAATTTCTCGCGATTCTTTTTCTGCGATTTTTTGAGCTGTCGCATCACCTGTGCGAGGGTGGCTACACGGGTGATTTTCATCGCGCAGTGGCGACGCGACAAAATTTGAAAAAATCGCATCACCATCGCAAGCAAAAAATCGCTCGTGTAGCCGCGGCTTTAAAATCTGAAATAAAGTTGTCAAAATGCTGTCAAAAATGTCAAAAACCAGCGCGCTTCACTCGTCATTTGAAAAAAGTTTTCGATCTTCGTCGAAAGCGGCCTGTAAACAACAATTAAGTTTCGCCGTCTATAAACATGTCGTCTTAATTTGTTTGAACCGGTAAGAATCAGCGTTTGGATGTTGAAAACAGCGAAATGGGTCGACTGGCTGGCTGGCTTTGATAAATTTTATCGTGGACGGGTCTGCGAGAGAAATGCTCGTGTGGTTTGGCAAGCGCTTTCTTCGTTAACTAGATGATGTTTTGCCACTGAGAATCATTAATGAAGAAGGTTCTTCGGACGACATGGGAAGTAACAGTAAAACTATCAAAGCACTTTAGTGTTTTGTGTCAGCCAAGGAAAGATTTCGTGGGAAATGGCTCTATTATTCAGCTCTGTCGCGTTTGGGTGATTCCTGCCTCAGTGATTCCTGTTGACTGCTCTAACCGATAAGGTGCGGACCTCTTTTTTGTCTTTTCTACGGACATTTATGTCAAAATTTGTAAGCAATTTTTCCAGCTAAAACCAGATATTTTTGTTACTTGTCTAATTTCTCCACCTTCTCCAAGAATCTTTGAAGACATTACTCGTATTGTGCTCTGTTTTCTTGTAATATGTTTGTTGTTCTGTTTTTCTGAACCGCGGTCAATTCCTGTTGACTGCTGTAAACGATCAGTTTGTACCCTTTATTTTCTTTTCTAGGGGCATTTATGTCAAAATAAATACCGATTTTTCAAGCTTAATCAGTACAAACTATTTTTATTACCAGCTAGTCTTGTTTAATTTCCCCACCTTCTCCTTCTTCGAGCAAACACTCGCATCGTACTTTGTTCGCTTGAAGTGTTTTTTTTTTAATCCGCTTTGAATTCCTTTACGCTTTCATCTGAAAGTAGTTAGGATTCAAGAATGTCTGTCTTTCTTTCTACAAACGTTTGCTATCGAAAACCCTTCGTTTTCCCTGCTGCTGCTCAATTATTTTGGACACAAATTAAACTGGCCCAAGTAAAGCCATGCGAAGTTGTTCGGTGAGAGCGTGCAGCTCCGATTCTAGGCTTGGCCTGGCTAAATATATATATATATGGCCTTCAGCTTTTCTTTTTTTAATCGCTACATAACAGAGTGAAATGGTGTTCCATCGAACATCATGCATGCACTTTCTTTAAGCAGTTTTAAGTCCTATCTATTACATTATTTGTGTCAATTTCAAATCAGATGTGGCTTCTGAGTGACAAGTATGTAATTTAATTAGGTTAGCTTTGGATTGTATTTCAATTTTACTTCTTAATTTTTAGTCTCAATCTCAAATCAGAGGTGACGTGTAAGAGACAAGTACTCGATTTAATTTGATAAGGTTAGCTTTGGGCCACGTTTAAATATCACCTCTTAGTTTTTAGAATGTGTAATATTAGATAATATTCTTTGTATGGGAATTTAGTTTCTCCCAATTATTCTTCAGTCATGCACTTTTTTGTTTTGTATCAACTTAGTTGTATTCGCATGACAAAGTATTATTAAACTTTGTTTTTGTTATAGTAAGGTCAAAAAGTAATTGATCAAAAGAAATACCTCGGTCTTAATTCATATCATCTAAATATTTTCATTGATTTCCATGTGTCTTTCTTTCATAATTTTTGTGAGGCATATATATCCAGAGGATACACAATTTCTGATTTCCGACTGTCTCATGGGAGGCAGTAGATAATTGAAATTGCATTCATTATGAAGTGATGATCTGAATAACTATATATCTGATGTGATACTGATTCAAAGGAGCAATCACCATGCAGGCTTCTCCACCAATTTCTAGTGGCTCTAAACCATAACTAAGTAGCCTACAGTTGAACGGGGAAACAGACCTGTCCTTAGGTATTGTTCTAAGATGTTAAGAAATGTTTTGTTTTAAAAATTTATAGATGCAGACTAGCGTTGCAGGTTCTTTTTTACACAAGGTTTTAAAGATTATTTTTTTTAAACCTATGTCAATATTTTTATTTTGCTTTTTTAACATCTCCAAACTCAATTTGGAAAGGAATTTTTATTACCTTACTCAACAGAACACTTGTTTTTAGGAGGGGTGGGGGGGGGGGGGGGGGTCCAAATCCGTAAAAGGGGGTTTATATCTGCTTGGAGTTCTGGACTAGGGGTTCCAAATCTGATCCACAAGCAGATCTGGACTGGAGAGTGCAAATCTGCAGGGGGTCGAAATCCACTGTGCCACTGGCTCAGATCACCTTTCCATACTATTTTTTACAGCATTGGGTCTGTAGCTTGAGTGAGGTCAGATGGGTGATATGAAAAGCAGACTATATGTAAATGCCAGTAGAAAAAGAATGCTTTTGGAGCTCCGCTTTTAGGCTTGGCTAAATATATATATTATCTCAGTTTAAACAGTTGCTGACCTGATCTTTATACTCCTAAATAACAACTTCCAGTTTCAGCGGTGAGACGTGCTTAGCCGAGTGCTAATTTCCACCTTTTTGAACGTTTATGGCAGTTTTAGTTTAATTTCTGATGATGTTTCCATATTATGAACGTAAACAGCGGATGTGGTTATTAAACTACACCAGCTGTACTACGGAGAAGATAATATTAACTTAGAGTTTTGCGGTTAAACAAAATAAAAATAAATGATTTCGTAACAAATAATGCCAAATCGAAAATCCCACTGCTTCAGGCGTTCAGATTGTCGAGTATCAAGGAAGAGTGTTAACGTGGCATCGAAAAACGTTGAGAGAAAAAAAGACCCGATTTCCCTTACTTTTGGACGAATAGAACGAACAGTCAGTTCCGATCGAAATATTTTCCGTTTCTCGCATTGCCCTTTCCTTTCTCCGCTAAGACATCAACTGGTTACCTGCCCCAGCCGACAAGAAGTATTACTCTTTCCTTTTCATCATTTCTGTTCCTAATAGATTTGACCAGTAAGGTAATATTTGAATTAATAAATGGTAGCATAAAAACATGATAAAATTTATTAATTCAAATATCAGTTCCCGGTGCTGTGATCTGTTCTCACACACATCTCAGGGTTGGGTAGAGGCTAGGCGATGGGCCGACCACTTGTCCTTGGAGGGTCTGTTGGCCATGGAAACCCCAGGCCCTATGCGCCACTTGGCACAGATTAGGACCGCGATGATCATTAAATACAACAGAACAAGGAAATCATCTGTTGGCGTAACAAAGCTTGCCTTTCAAGAGATATTTATTAGCGGAGGTTTAAAAGTGTAGCACGTATAGATTCTGTCAGTGTGAACGTGGGATGTAAGGACCTTTTCTAATAAGTGATCTAAGAACAATTTGATGTCATCACATGAAAAAGCGAGAAATGGAGAAAGAAAAAGAAATTGATTACTTGTTTCAGTGTTGTAAATAAATGTCTCAAATACTTTACTGATTTTTAAGAGAGTCAAAGTGATGATGAAACTGTATTTTATTGATTTCATTTTTACAGCCTTGCAGCTTTTTTACAGCTTTGTTTCTAAGTCAATATTTAATCGCATGCAGAACTTAAAAGGTTAAAACAAAACAATTCCTCAAACACATCCCAAGTTTCCTGCCAGCAAAGTACGGGCAAAATATCGTACAGCAATGTTTTCTTGAGAACGCTGGATAGTAATCACTGTACATGCACAGCGTTTCAAATGAAACACTTAATCGCGGCACACAAAAGTACGATTAAAATACCGTACTGCAAAGTTTCCTTATATACATCAGTGTCGACAGAGTTGACTGTATCGAATATTTTAAAAAAGTGATCTCAATAATGATGCTTGATAATTTCCAACTCTTAGTAAGTTTGCAAAAACAATATATTAAAAGATTATAAAACTTTGGTCTGAAATATGCAACGATTTAACTTTGGTTTCCTTAGCTAGGCCCAACAGAAAAATTAAAATATGGTAATATAACATATCGCCGTCAAGTTTACGATAGCATCCGATTGCGGATGCTAAGTGTCAAGAAACGGTTCCGAAGAGTAAAGAACCGTACAACGACGTTGATATACTAGTTTACGCAAAGTTATGTTCCACAGCATTGAATATTTTCAAGAATATTTGCAATGTAGTGTCATTGTCATTACTATTTACAAACTTGATCTCACTGAACATTCTGAAAACTGAATTGTCAGAGGTTATTTTCCATGTTCTACATTAGTTATTGTCCGCACTTAGTATAATTTTCACAAGCCCAGAATGCGTTTTAGTAAATACAAAATACAATTAAAGGCTCCTTTTAGTTTATCGGTGACAATTTTTCGAATGATACTTTAAAAGATTAAAACTACTACTCAGCTCCCTTTTTTCAGTGCACTTTTTCCTCAGAACAATGACCAAAAATTTTTAAATAAGCCGAGACCTGACATGTGCGAGCGGAGACAAAAAAAAAAAGGCATTATCGCGAAATAACAGTCTAGTTGATTAAAAAGAGCCGCAAGTGAAACAAATCATCCTTATAGCTAGAAACACTTGCTAACCGATTTACTGATAATCTGGAAAATAAAGTCGCAATTTAAGGGATGTAAACACAAAATAAACTTCGAAGTAAACTGATCGATTCTAGAAGGAATTTTCTAATGGCGATGGGTCGTGTTTTGAAATTTGTTACTTTTCCCTGCCAAGCTAACCTAGTCGAGTACATTAAATTTTCTACTCATTTCATTTACTCACTGATTGAAGATTGCACCAGTGCTCTTTTCCGCGTGATTGATAATTTCCACACAACAGTTAACATTTTCGCTCAGAATTAAATTGCCCCAGAATTTCGAGTTTATTTTGTAACGGCAGAAGAGGTTTCTTCGGATGAAAGAAAGCCTCAGTTCTCCGGTGCAGGATCACTATCCTTTTTGCCCGACGAAACTAGAATAACTCATTTCCTCTATAGTACGACTGAAACAATGCAAGGGCTCCTAGAATTTTCAGAAACACGAGAGCAGCTTCAAAATGGACGTCGGCATGAATATTTGAGGCTACTGACATGAATTAAGAGATGAAAACCTAAAATAAGAAACCAGAAGAAAAAGCTAGCAAATGTTAGTTTGCAGAAACACGCTTAAAAACAAAACAAAACAAAACACGTTTTCGAGCGCCAAATTGTTTCCTTACTAGTACTGTTCTTATCATGATTGGATGTTTTTTGGCATTTCCAACTGAGTAAATTTTTTTTCTTTTGCCAAATGAAAATTTTCAATAACTTTTTAGCTTGCTGACGCAGCCGTATCACTGCACTGGCGTTTCAAGTTCGATGAACGGCTGAAAAAGCGTGGAAAAAATCGAATCCTCAGTCGAATAAATAAACTAATTCCTAAATTAGGCTTAACTTATCAAAGCTCAGCACCGAAATATACTAAAAGAGTGGAGGATTCTTTCTCAAGCCTTGGCGGTAATTTTCACAAAAAATGAAACAGATGCAAGGATTTATAGCACAATTTGATTTGACCATAAGATATGCTATACGCTGATAGATATAGATACTCGAAGAACATTCAATTTCTAATCTTAAAAGTCTCAACAGTTTGAAAATACCAAAGGGTATCCAGCAGAATGCAAACGCCACCACAATCGCAATGGCCATCTTCAGTACGTGTCTGTTTCTTCTTGTGCGCAGTTCTTCAGCGTTGACCGAGTGTTCGCCCGGAATCACCTGTAACTTGAGCTTGACAATGATGATGGAGTAAAGAATGATTAATATGACAAAGGGAAGACAAGAACCCACAACAGCCATTACAGCAAAATAATAACGGCCAACGGCGCCTAACCTATCTACGCAGAACACATCTCCTTGGTTTTCAACTAGCTTGTTGCCAAATAGAAATGGGGACCAGAGGGCCATTGGGTAGATCCAGGTAACGAGAATAAAATAAAGGCACTGCTTTGGTCGGATTAGAGGAGCACGGAGAGAAAATACCACTGCTCCAAATCGATCCATTGCTATTAGGACCAGACTCAAGATAGATACAGCAGTTGACAGTTGTTTGAAATTTCTGTATAACGATAACGAAAAATTCAGAACCGATTGACTTAAGCTTGGTGATATTCGAGCTGAAATAATGGGCAGTGTAAACCCAGTTTTCGATAACGTTTTGCGTAAGCTAAACGATCAAGTACAGTATTTCAGTGTGGGAAGTTAATATGTTAGTTTACACAGTTGATGGCACGATCTTTATTCTCCCTAAATTTTAGCGATGACATGTGCTTAGTCGAGTTCTAATTAGCAGGTTTCCGAACGTTTATGATGGTTTTCTTTTAATTTCTAATAATGTTTTCATCATCATGAAAAGCGGATGTGGTTATTGAACTACGCCGGCTGTATGACAGAGACCAAGATAACTTATGGTTAAACAAAAGAAAAATAAATGTTCTAGTGACAAATAATAATATCAATGTAATTTGACCCTAGTTGCTAGTAATCTCGCAATCTGATTGGCTAATTTGCCATCGTCGCTAAGAGTCTAGACAACGCTGCTCACGTCAACGCTTTGTTTGACGTTGATATTGTCGTAAAAAAAATTGAAAGTCGTTTAGCGTTGTCTGCACTCTTAGGTCAAAATTTTGGCCACTGTGATGACTAATATCGTTGTCGATAAGGGTATAAACAACGCTACACCACATTCGATTTTTTAAATCGAAAATCCCACCGCTTCAGGGTTCAGATTGTAGGGTATAAAGGAAGAATATTAAAGGGGCGGTATCATAGATTGTTAGTAACAATCTGGAAAACAAAGCAGGCCTGGTTACCGATGGCAAACGAAAAGATTAATGGCCAAATATTTTTCAAAACGGCTATCTTAGCTCACGGAAATGAATGCCTTCTTGAAAACTTCGGGCCGACCTTTTCAAGTCTCCCTTGCATCTTAGATGTACTTCGTAATAACTTGGGGTGGCTCATTTTTTCTTGTAAAATATATTTACTTGATTTTATCTCACTGGTAATCCAGAAGCAAATCATCAATGAAAAAGTCACTGAATATTGAGTAAATTGTTGATCAAAATATCAGGAAGAATTCCTATGACACTCCTCCTTTAATGTGGTTTTAAGAAACTTTATAAGTCTTCAGAGGTTATTAAACTACACCAGCTGTATTACGGAGAAGATATTAGAGTTTTTCGGTTAAACAAAATAAAAATAAATGATTTCGTAACAAATAAGGCCAAATCGAAAATCCCATTGCTTTAGGCGTTCAGATTGTCGAGTATCAAGGAAGAGTGTTAACGTGGCATCAAAAAACGGTGTTGTGAGAAAAAAAAAAGACTCGATTTCTTTTACTTTTGGACGAATAGAGCGAACAATCAGTTCCGATCGAAATATTCGCTCAGACATCAACTGATTACCTGCCCCAGCCGACAAGAAGTATTACTCTTTCCTTTTCATCATTTCTGTTCCTAATAGATTTGACCAGTAAGGTAATATTTGAATTAATAAATGGTAGCATAAAAACATGATAAAATTTATTAATTCAAATATCAGTTCCTGGTGCTGTGGTCTGTTCTCACACACATCTCAGGGTTGGGTAGAGGCTAGGCGATGGGCCGACCACTTGTCCTTGGAGGCTTTGTTGGCCATGGAAACCCCAGGCCCTATGCGCCACTTGGCACGGATTAGGACCGTCATTAAATACAGCAGAACAAGGAAATCATCTGTTGGCGTAACAAAGCCTGCCTTTCAAGAGATATTTATTAGCGGAGGTTTCAAAGTGTAGCACGCATAGATTCTGTCAGTGTGAACGTGGGATGTAAGCACCTTTTTTAATAAGTGATCTAAGAACAATTTGATGTCATCACATGAAAAAGCGAGAAATGGAGAAAAGAAAAAGCAATTGATTACTTGTTTCAGTGTTGTAAATAAATGTCTCAAATACTTTACTGATTTTTAAGAGAGTCAAAGTGATGATGAAACTGTATTTTATTGATTTCATTTTTACAGCCTTGAAGCTTTTTTACAGCTTTGTTTCTAACGTCAATATTTAATCGCATGCAGAACTTAAAAGGTTAAAACAAAACAATTCCTCAAACACATCCCAAGTTTCCTGCCAGCAAAGTACGGGCAAAATATCGTACAGCAATGTTTTCTTGAGAACGCTGGATAGTAATCACTGTACATGCACAGCGTTTCAAATGAAACACTTAATCGCGGCACACAAAAGTACGATTAAAATACCGTACTGCAAAGTTTCCTTATATACATCAGTGTCGACAGAGTTGACTGTGTCGAATATTTTAAAAAAGTGATCTCAATAATGATGCTTGATAATTTCCAACTCTTAGTAAGTTTGCAAAAACAATATATTAAAAGATTATAAAACTTTGGTCTGAAATATGCAACGATTTAACTTTGGTTTCCTTAGCTAGGCCCAACAGAAAAATTAAAATATGGTAATATAACATATCGCCGTCAAGTTTACGATAGCATCCGATTGCGGATGCTAAGTGTCAAGAAACGGTTCCGAAGAGTAAAGAACCGTACAACGGCGTTGATATACTAGTTTACGAAAAGTTATGTTCCACAGCATTGAATATTTTCAAGAATATTTGCAATGTAGTGTCATTGTCATTACTATTTACAAACTTGATCCCACTGAACATTCTGAAAACTGAATTGTCAGAGGTTATTTTCCATGTTCTACATTAGTTATTGTCCGCACTTAGTATAATTTTCACAAGCTCAGAATGCATTTTAGTAAATACAAACTGCAATTAAAGGCTCCTTTTAGTTTATCGGTGACAATTTTTCGAATGATACTTTAAAAGATTAAAACTACTACTCAGCTCCCTTTTTTCAGTGCACTTCTTCCTCAGAACAATGACCAAAAATTTTTAAATAAGCCGAGACCTGACATGTGCGAGCGGAGACAAAAAAAAAAGGCATTATCGCGAAAATAACAGTCTAGTTCTGATTTAAAAGAGCCGCAAGTGAAACAAATCATCCTTATAGCTAGAAACACTTGCTAACCGATTTACTGATAATCTGGAAAATAAAGTCGCAATTTAAGGGATGTAAACGCAAAATAAACTTCGCAGTAAACTGATCGATTCTAGAAGGAATTTTCTAATGGCGATGGGTCTGTGTTTTGAAATTTGTTACTTTTTCCTGCCAAGCTAACCTAGTCGAGTACATTAAATTTTCTACTCATTTCATTTACTCCGACTGATTGAAGATTGCACCAGTGTTCTTTTCCGCTTGATTGATAATTTCCACACAACAGTTAACATTTTCGCTCAGAAATTGCCCCAGAATTTCGAGTTTATTTTTTAACGGCAGAAGAGGTTTCTTCGGATGAAAGCAAGCCTCAGTTCTCCGGTGTAGGATCACTATCCTTTTTGCTCGACGAAACTAGAACAACTCATTTCCTCTATAGTACGACTGAAACAATGCAAGGGCTCCTAGAATTTTCAGAAACACGAGAGCAGCTTCAAAATGGACGTCGGCATAAATATTTGAGGGTAATGACATGAGTTAAGGGATGAAAACTCCAAAATAAGAAACCAGAAGAAAAAGCCAGCATATGTTAGTTTGCAGAAACACGCTTAAAAACAAAACAAAACAAAACAAAACACGTTTTCGAACGCCAAATTGTTTCCTTACTAGTACTGTTCTATCATGATTGGATGTTTTTTGGCATTTCCAACTGAGTAAATTTTTTTCTTTTCCCAAATGAAAATTTTCAATACCTTTTTATTATCTTGCTGACGAACAGCCGTATTACTGCACTGGCGTTTCAAGTTCGATGAACGGCTGAAAAAGCTTGCAAAAAAATCGAATCCTCAGTCGAATAAATAAACTCATTCCTAAATTAGGCTTAACTTATCAAAGCTCAGCACCGAAATATACTAAAAGAGTGGAGGATTCTTCTCAAGCCTTGGCGGTAATTTTCACAAAAAATGAAACAGATGCAAGGATTTATAGCACAATTTGATTTGACCATAAGATATGCGATACGCTGATAGATATAGATACTCGAAGAACATTCAATTTCTAATCTTAAAAGTCTCAACAGTACTAAAATAACACAGGGTATCCAGCAGAATGCAAACGCCACCACAATCGCAATGGCCATCTTCAACACGTGTCTGTTTCTTCTTGTGCGCAGTTCTTCAGCGTTGACCGAGTGTTCGCCCGGAATCACCTGTAACTTGAGCTTGACAATGATGATGGAGTAAAGAATGATTAATATGACCAAGGGAAGACATAAACCCACAACAGTCACTACAGCAAAATAATACCGGCGAACGGCGCCTAACCTATCTACGCAGAACACATCTCCTTGGTTTTCAACTGGCTTGTTGCCAAATAGAACTGGGGAGAAGACGGCCACGGCGAAGATCCAGGTGACAAGAATAAAATAAAGGCACAGCTTTGGTCGGATTAGGGGAGCACGGAGAGAAAATACCACTGCTCCAAATCGATCCACTGCTATTAGGACCAGACTCAAGATAGATACAGCAACTGACAGGCTAGTTAAAAAGGGAACCAGCTTACACAATGACTCATTAAGAGAGGCAAATAGAAGCCAAGTCCCGCCCGAATACAACGCTGCTATGTGCAACGGAATCAGGATTATAGAGAACAACAAGTCTGACATGGCCATGTTGACGATGAAATAATTGATTGGTTTCCTCATAGTTTTTGTTTTATAAACTATAAATGCAATGATGGGATTCCCAACCAGCGAAACAACAAAGATTACACAGAAAACCAAAGTCTCTCCTACTTTTTGCGCTGTGGTATGATGTGAAACGCTGCAGCCCGATCCATTTGTAGTTGAATTCATGTTTGCTGGATCTGCAATGGTACTGTTGTCTCTCCAATAAATGTACTGGGTGTCTCTAGATCAAGCTCCGTGAATATATATTTTTTCCGTGGGTGCAAATTTGAATCTGCCTTGCAACCGATCGATGCGTGAAGCTCATTTAGTGCAATGATCAAAAACTGCCAACCGTTTAAGTGATCTTTCCGACGCAGTGCTAACCTATAAGAAGCAACCGTTGCCAAAAGATAGTTATAGAGAGCTCAATATGTCAGTTAAGAGAGATACTATTAGCATAGGATGTGCACGTGATTACTCAGGGAGTCATTTTTTGCCAGGTGTACATAAACTTGAGGAATAATATTTGAAAATATCTCAATTCAGCAACTTGACACGGAAAAGAACCTACTAAATGATCTAGAAAATGATAAAAGAAATGCTTTATTCAAGTCTGACGGCTTACTTAGGCTACCTTCATGGTAAATTCACCAATTAGTATGGATCATAATGATCGCCCTACACTAACGCTAGCTACCAATAAAGATAAAGATGCAGAAACGGAGGACAAGGTGTACACAAGCCAAAAAAGAAAAAAAATTATAGATTTCCTTTCCTACAAAGGGGAAACAAAATAAATATCTACATTAGGTAGATGGAAATAAAAGCCAAAAAGTGAAGAAAAATGTAGAAAGTTATTTCTTTTTATATTTCATAAAATAGGCTAATCGTTATGCGCCTTAAGTTTCCCTTCATGTGAGGTAGGCCCCCCACCAAAAAAAAACTATCAAAAACTTATGAGAAACTGACAGCAAATCAATAAAATTACAGCCTGTTTGTCTTTTTTTTTAACTTAATACCAAGAAAGTGATATTATAGAAACAAAGAGGACAAAAGGTCCAAGGAATCAGATTCCGTCTTTCCAGGGGAATAATTCGGTTTATTTTGGAAGAAAAGGATTCCACATTCTGTTTAAAGTCAGTCTCGTCTTTTTAATAATTTTGAATTGCATATTGTTTGAAATTTCTGTATAACGATAACGAAAAATTCAGAACCGATTGACTTAAGCTTGGTGATATTGGTAATTCACAACCGATTGACTTAAGCTTGGTGATAACGTTTTGGGTAAGCTAAACGATCAAGTACAGTATTTCAGTGTGGGAAGTTAATGTGTTAGTTTACACCGTTGATGGCACGATCTTTATTCTCCCTAAATTTTAGCGATGACATGTGCTTCGTCGAGTTCTACTTAGCAGGTCTTCGAACGTTTTCATCATCATAAACAGCGGATGTGGTTATTGAACTACACCTGCTGTATGACAGAGACCAAGATAACTTATAGTTTGGCGTTTAAACAAAAGAAAAACGTTCTAGTAACAAATGATAATACCAAGGTAATTTTACCACAGTTGCTAGTAATCTCGCAATCTGATTGGCTAATTTGCCATTGTCGATAACAGTCTAGACAACGCTGCTCACGTCAACGTTTTGTTTGACGTTGATATTGTGGTAAAAGAGAATTGAAAGTCGTTTAGCGTTGTCTGCACTCTTATGGTCAAAATTTTGACCACTGTGATGACTAATATCGTTGTCTGTAAGAGTAAAAACAACACTGAACCACATTCGATTTTTTAAATCGAAAATCCCACCGCTTCAGGGTTCAGACTGTCGGGTATAAAGGAAGAGTATTAAAGGGGCGGTATCATAGATTGTTAGTAACAATCTGGAAAACAAAGCAGGCCTGGTTACCGATGGCAAACGAAAAGATTAATGGCCAAATATTTTTCAAAACGGCTATCTTAGCTCACGGAAATGAATGCCATCTTGAAAACTTCGGGCCGACCTTTTCAAGTCTCCCTTGCATCTTAGATGTACTTCGTAATAACTTAGGGTGGCTCATTTTTTCTTGTAAAATATATTTACTTGATTTTATCTCGCTGGCAATCCAGAAGCAATTCATCAATGAAAAAGTCACTGAAAATTGGGTTAGTAAATTGTTGATCAAAATATCAGGAAGAATTCCTATGACACTCCTCCTTTAATGTGGTTTCAAGAAACTTTATAAGTTGTCAGAGAAAAAAAGGAGAGATATCTACCACTTTTGAGCGAATGGATCGAACAGTCAGTTCCGATCGAAATTTTCTCCGTTTATCGTCTTGCTCTTTCTTTTTCCTCGGAGATCAACTGAATGCCTGCCCCAACCTCTTCTTTTCTTCTTCCCTTTTCCTTTCCTGATTTCTCGTCCTGTTAGATATGACCATTCTTTTATTTTTCATAAATCCAGCAAGAGTTAAGGTGGAAAGAAATATTAAACGTCAGTATTTAAAATCTATAAGAAGCTGGCACCGGCTTTTAAATCCAGAAAGCTAGAGTTTGCCGATATATTCAATTTTGAAGAAAAGTGATCATAGGTAAAGAAACAGCATACACTTTGTTATAAAGCGAAATAGTTTAACTCCTAGAGTTGATTTCAGACCTTGTGAGAGAACAACGTGGTTCGTTTCGGAACCAAGCTTTCACCGTTCTGTTATTTTGTCATAATGAGATACCTTCATGCTATCCGGTGACAAAGCTGTCAATGTAATTAATTTTCAAGTTTGTATTCTGGAAAATTTTGATATCGATATAAAAATTTGAGAGCTGATATTTGTGCTAATATATTGCGTAGTCTATATTAAAGGCTAAATGATATAAAGCAGCTGGTATTTGTGGAAAGTTAATATCTTAGTTTACTCACTTGATCGTCCAATCTTTATTGTCCTAAATGATGGGTGTCCAATATGAGGACCTTTAGCGGTAACTCGTGCTTAGCCGAGTTCTAATTAGCAGCTTTCTGGAAGTTTATGACTGTT
>JAEMWC010000850.1:160000-182500 GCA_016490735.1 Pachyseris speciosa | reverse complement strand
TGTCTGGAGGAGAAAGGCTAAAAGGATATGTTGTTTTTCGAAGAAAGCGGAGTGTGTCATGTTTTCCTCCCCTAAATTCGCTGTCTTCAACCACCTCGTTTATCCTTTGTAGAATTTTGAAAGGACATGTTCTGGAGTACTTGTCCGGCTTTGTTCTTCAAGAAAAAAAAAAACAAAACAAAACAAAACAAAACACGTCATTAACTAGCAAACTGGACTTCAACGTAAGAATTAAAGTTGACAATTCTTCTCAATGAAAAAAAAAATGACAAATATAAGCTTATATAAGCTTGAGCTTACGAGTAAGATCGTTAGGACAGCACGCCGATCGACAATTCTCCAAGAGAAACTTCTAAATCATCTTCCAGTGATGGCATGGGCACTTAATCATCTGGAAAATCCGTAATTTTCGAGAAAGAAACGATTTTCACATTTTAATAATAATAATAATAATAATAATAATAATAATATTTAATATTGATATTGCGCTTTTCCTATAAAAATAATCAAAAGCGCATTCCAGTTAGCAAAGTAAAACTACCGACTAATTTAAAAAGTTAAAACCTAAAATCACGACATAATTAAAACTATTAAAAAATTTAAACTAAGCACTAAATTTAACAAAAAGCCTAAGAGAATAAAAAAGATACGTGCAATAAAACACAATTGTATTAAATAATAAAACAAAATAAAAGCGAAAGCAAAAGCAAGCTAAGTCAGTGCAGTCCGATTAAGGTGTTAAAAATGCCTTGGTAAAAAATGCGCTTTAAGGTGGCGTTTAAAATCGTTTATATCACTCTTGCTTCGAAGCTCTTCTGGGAGGGAGTTCCATAGTCTGGGAGCTGCGACTGCGAATGCCCTGTCACCTAGAGTCTTTTTTATGATACCTTTCGGCATGCAAAGCAGAAGTTGATTTGAAGATCTTAAGCAGTAGCGATTCTCTTTGACCACTAATAACTCCCTAAGGTAGCTGGGTGCAGACCCATGTATTGCTTTGAAGGTCAAGAGACAGATCTTAAAGTCAATTCGATATCGCACAGGCAGCCAGTGCAGACTAAAATGTGACGTAGTGATATGGCAAAACTTTGGGAGTCTGAAAATTATACGAGCCGCTGTGTTTTTTACACGCTGAATCTTATCAAGCTGCTTAGCAGGCAGACCGTATAACAAACTATTGCAAAAGTCGATCCGACTGGTGATAACAGCGTGCACTAGTTGCTCGCATGTCTCTTGCGACAAGTACTTCCGTATACGCCTTAGGTTGTAAAGATGAAAATATGCTGGGCTGCATAGTTTGTTAACGTGCGTGTTCATGGTAAGTTCCGAGTCAAACCATGCACCTAGACTTTTTACAGCAGAGGAGGCTAAAGCCACTTTTGATGTGCCAACCATGAGAGCATCAAGCTTAACCTTGCGTAACAGTTGGCGCGACCCGACAAGTAAGATTTCGGTCTTGCTGTCGTTAAGCATTAATTTATCGGAGATCATCTAGTCCCTGATGTCCGCAATGCAGTTCGTCATAGCAGAAATCGCCTCATCAGAGCCAAAAGTCGCATCAGGAGGGAACGACAGATATAGCTGAGTGTCGTCAGCATAGCAATGTACCTCCGGTAAATGGGCCTTGGTGATGTCAAAAAGTTTGCTAGTGTACAAGCTGAAAAGTAGGGGCCCAAGACAAGATCCCTGAGGCACGCCATGGCGAAGCTCAAAGCTGTCTGACAACACACCTTTGATGCTTACACGCTGAAAGCGCTTGTCAAGATACGAACGCAGCCACTCTAATGCAGTACCGCTCACTCTGAACTTTGAGTGCAAACGATCGACCAAAATTTGATGACAGACAGTGTCAAATGCGACGCTAAGGTCGAGTAGCACCAGCAAAGTCACGTGCTGATTATTCATACTCATAAGGAGGTCGTTTTTGACTTTTAGGAGAGCGGTTTCGGTGCTGTAATGTTTTTTGTAGGCAGACTGAAATTTGCACTCAAGTCCCTGATCCACAACATGCTGCGTTAACTGGTCAGCAGCTGCTCGTTCAGATAACTTTGACACAAAGGGAATATTACTTGTTGGGCGAAAGTTCTTGAACGCCACCTCCAATCCAGCCTTTTTAAGAGCAGGTAGTACTAGTGCCTCCTTCCATACGCTCGGAAATTGCCCAGTTTCAAACGAGAGATTTATCATAGATGTAATGGCAGGGAGGAGAATATCCACCAGCTGTGCAAAAATAGAGGATGGTAAAGGATCAAGTGGACAAGACTTGATTGGCGTCTTTGCAATCAGCGCTTGAACTTCCTCCTGAGATAGAGGTTTAAAGGAGGTAAGCTGGGGCATAGCAGACTGTATCACGGGCGCACAAGGGGCATGCGCAGCTAAAACCACATCATTTGAGACAGAGGCAGGTGGTCGTACAGATAGCACATCCAAGGTTAAGTGAATATTCTTAATTTTCTGATCGAAGAACTTCCCAAATTCATTAGGCAAGATTTTAGGGCTTATATAAGGCGGGAAGGATGCCATACATGATTCACATAGCAGGGTCTTGACAGACTGGAGCAGTTAAGCCTGATCCTTGCTGTTCTGACTGATGAGGTCAGAAAAGTATTCCCTCCGCGCGGTGGACATAATATAGTTAGCGCGATTTCTTGCATCCTTAAAGGAGAGATAGTAGTGTGCCAAGTTTGATTTGCGCCACCTGCGCTCAGCAGCCCTGCGCGATCTGATTGCAAGTTTGATGTCATTATTAAACCAGGGAACACATTTCCGCTTAACTACAGTCTTGGTCATGACAGGAGCATGGGTATCAAGTAACCCGGCTAAGGTGGAGTGATAGCAAACGGCCAGTTCTTCGAGATCGGAGAAGTCCTTAGTGCATAACTCAGACGCCGTAACTTGATCACGCAGCGCATCGATACCAATTGACTTTATCTTCCGGTATGACACTTTCTCACATAACTCGGCAGGTTTACAGCAATCGATGTCACAGAGAATCGAGGCGTGGTCCGACACATAACTATCAACAACGGGCTTAGTCGATACCATTCTATCGAATGATCTGGTAATGTTTAAATCAAGGGTGTGTCCATCCTTATGAGTCGTTCCGGTCACGTGTTGCGTGAGACCTATAGATTGCAAAATATCGAGAAATCTAGCAGCATTGATGCAATCTGTCCCGCGATCAACATGAATGTTAAAATTTGCCCATAATAATGAGCGGATCTAGGACCAGAATAATGGACTCCATAAATGTTGAGAATTTGTTAAGAAAGTTGCCATGGAAACTGGATGTTCCTCGGAGTATGGTGGACGATAAAGGATGACCAGCCTCGATTTAAATGATCCAGTACCTATTTTCCATTCTGAAAATTCAAAAGATTCTTTCTCTCCGTCCTCTATTTTTGTTACAGCAATAGCATCTTTGTACAGCAGTCCGATTCCGCCGCCAGTACGATCAGTGCGAGGCCGATGGACGAACCGATACCCAGGAGGCACAATTTCTAATTTTGCAGCAACATCCAAAGGAGTAAACCAGGTTTCAGTAATGGCAAACAAATCTGCTTTGCGGGAAGTGATGTAATTGAGAAGAGCAGCGGACTTGGGTTTGATAGATCTAACATTAGCCAAGCACGAATTTAACTTTGAATCATTCGTTAAACGACGTTGAATTGGAGTTCGTTCCACAACAAAAACGTTGTTTTGATTGCGAGTGCCCAAGGTGTCATTTTGAACATTTTCGAGCTGTTTCGCCGATCTTCGCCAGGATTTCGCGGGCTTTTCTTTCTCTATTTTCTCATTCCCATCGTTCCCCGCGCTCCGGCTCCTGCTCGCGCTCTCTTGCTCACTCCCAGTCCCTCATACGCTTTTTTCCCTTAGAAAAATAGAAAAGCCTGTGGAGGAGGCAGGCGTAATGATTTCTGTAAAAGCTAGCCTGACTATCAGCCCGCCTTGAGGGGTAGGGGGTTGGGGAGAGGTGGAAAGGACGGCCTGACACAAATATATTCATTGGCCTGTGTCGAACATCCAGATTCTGGTTGTTTCTCTGATTGGATAACACACAAAAGGCTCTTACGTCACACAACCAGAAATAAAGAATCACCAACAGAGAAGAACATCGGCCATTTATTTTTGAATGGGAGGAATCGTTCGACTTTTCATGAACCGAAACAAATTCAAAATGCGCTAGAAGGGACACTTAAGTTCTTTCCAGGGATTAGGCTTAAACAAGAACAGGAATTCTGCCTTGAAAGCCTTCTTGTTGAAGGAAAAGACGTCCTCGGAATTCTCCCAGCTGGGTACGGAAAGAGCCTCAGATATAACTTAATCCAAAAGTGTTTTTGCAATACTGGTTCGATATGACTGGCACAATATATAGACAAGGTTAATTTGGGAACAGAAATCAACACAACTAAGTAATTAAGTGTGTGTGTAAAAGCCATCGAGCAATAATGTACAGAATCTCAAAGTGGAAACACTGTTTTGAAAGCAAGGAAACAGCAATTTCCTACGGTACTGTTTACTACGGTGTATATTGTGGGTCTCACTTTTGTGTCGTTGGACAAAATCCCAAACAGGAGGAGGTGCGACCATTCATTCATGAAAGCCACTGAAGAGTGCGGATATAACTCTAAAGTCTATGGACAAAAATACTAAATTGTAATGATTAGTATGGGGAGCGGCACTTTCTATTGGTGCTGTTTATTATACTCTACAAGGTGGTTCAGTCTATGCACCAAATCCGACTGTATAGAACCGTAATGTAAAACACAATACGACATTTTTTGCTTGAGAAAGACGCCCACCAAGTGGACGTTTTCACGTATTCTCCCGTCATACTTTTTGTAAGCAGGCAAGCACACCAAGAGATTTTCATCAAATATATGGCACTTCAGTTTCAACGACCGTTTGGGTTTTCTACATCACAAATACATTTAAAAGAATTCATTTTTCTCTTTCATTTGAAAAAATATAAGTTGAAAACCGACAGGAGTTCAGAGTGATTCCAAAGTGCGGGAACAAAATCATTCAAACCAAAGTTATAGAGCACGACTTTACTGCGTTACTGTTTGTCACGCTGTACGAGGCTGTGAATATCATATCGCAACAAAGTGGGACAGCATAGATCGCTAGATTCCGAATAAAAGCCAATGAACAGTACTATCCTGTAATCATGTATTTTAAAAACTAGTGTAAGCTACACAAAACGGTTACTTTTAGATGAAATTCTAAATTCTGACTGTTCAAACAACAGTTATCGGGTAGTACTTTTCTTCAGTGTGCTGTGCAAGGTGGTTCAACCTTTTTAGTTTGCGAATAAAATCCTTAATAATTGTTGCCATTCATTTTTTTTAATAGTAGTCTGATAAAATTGCGTATTGTGTAAACATTAGACCAGGGCTGAGTTGCTGGAAGCATGGTTAGCGCTAACGATTGGTTAAGATGTATAAAAAACCTATAGGTTGTCATGGTATTTAACCCCGGTTAGCGCTAACCATGCTTCGAGCAACTGGACCCAGGTCTCTACTTACAAAAGAACTGCATCACTGTGCGACAAGACAGTCGCAAAAAATGCGATATATACTAGTTTCCTAGAGTCGGTTTCTCTCTTGGTGATAGAACAACGGGGTTTGCCACAGTCTCCGTTCTGAAAAACCTGACAAGTTTCTGGGGGACGAAGCACACAGCCCGGTTCTTTTCATAATTAATTTTCAAGTTTGTATCCTTGTAAATTTCCATAATAACAAAAACTTTGTGCTAATATATCGCGCTGTGGGGTTCCTGTTTTCGTAGGTTTTATTGGAATGCCAAACGGTCAGGAACAGCTAATATTAGTGAGAGGTTAATTAATATTTTAGTTTACACAGTTGATGGCGCGATCGTTACTGTCCTAAATGAAAAATTCAGTCACGTTTTAGTGGTGAGGCGTGCTTAGCTAATTAACATCGTGAAACTATATGACAGTTTTAGTATAATTTCTGATAATGTTTTCATTATGAACAACGGATGTTCGGTTATTAAACTGTACTAGCCGTATGACAGAGACGAAAACAACTTATAGTCTTGCGGTTGAACAAAAGAATCAAAGTACAACTGTGAAGAAGTCGTGGATATGTGACATTATTTGCGATAAGGGGGATTAAGCCAAGGTGACTCGAAAAAACGGCGTTTTTACTAGTTAAAACGTGTAAAAATTCTTTCTGAAAGTGTTTAAACAACTTTTTAATGCGCTTAAACGTCAAGCTCTTTTGAGCATCTAGTTTTTTAAGTGCATGAGCTTAACACAATTTAACTTCCGGGTGCCTATTTACATATACGCGTTTGAATGAATTATCGAGGCAGGGAGATATCGTGGGAGTTAAAAAAGTGCTCCTTTTGAAAGCTGAACAGGTTTCTGTCTTGTCCGTTTGGTTAGATAAATATCAGGCAAATGGACGATTTCGCCAAAACAAAGCCAGTCAAACACTACAGTATTTCGAGGAAACTGGCACACAAAGCTGTCTAACGAACGCAACCGAAATTTGACATGTGCAAATTACGCTTTTTACTGCCGGTGTGAAATGCAACATTAGCCGTTGTTTTCTTAAATAACCACTGATGCCATGCTTTTGGATATTAAAATAAACAAGTTTCATTCAAAACTTTTAAGCCTGGTTTTCATATGTCCGAAAAAGACGGTCGGGGATTTCACCGTTTCCCGACAATCCCAGATTATGCCAATTAATGAAAACTGGAGATCGTAGACATCCCCGATCGCCTGGGATGGTCGGGGACAAATCGGGAAAATTGGGAAGGTTTCTGTTTTGCCGATGCGTCCCAGATTTCAGCGGTGGTCGTTACCTCGGCATAAATCTGGGACGGTTGGGAAAAAGTTAAATCCCCGACAGTCTGGGATTTTCCCAACCATGAAAACCAGGCTTTACCGAAAAAAAATAGCGCGTTTAGTTAAAACGAAGAGTATTTCTCAAAGCAAACTTGTGTTTACATTGTAGCTAGACGCGATGGCGCCACTCAAAAATAATTTAATTTTGTATTGCATTTTTTCGTTAGAATATTATTTCTAACACTGAAAATGGCTTCGCGAATGCAGCTATATTTGTGTCAAAAGTTTCCGTCGTCAATTCCTATGCACACTTGCAAATATCTTGGGTTGAACGGCTCATATATTTTTTCCACAGATCGTAAATTGGATGAACATAGGAGAAGCTGCGCTTGTGACGAAATATTGTTTATAATTTCTTTCGCCGTTCGGCTGTTTGATCGAACGTTCCTTTTGCCGTTTATTCGTTCGATCCGAGCTGAAATATAGTTACTTTTATTACTTTCCTTTTTTCATTTCGTCCATCGGTTCGACTGTTGCTCCTTAGACATTACTTAGGAAAGCCGATAGATGTGCTCCGGCAATGTTTCGGAAAATCGATATCTATTGGCCTGCCGTTGACATATCGATTTGTTTACATCTGAGTGAGTGCCAAACTTGCATATTCTGATCGCCAACAGTAGTCGTTTCTACGCTTCGCGTATCCACGACTAAAAATAAATGCTTTAGTAACAAATAATACCAAACCGACAAGAAGAAGTATTTTTCTCTTCTTCTCTTTTCTTTTCCTGATTTCTATTCCTGATAGATTTGATTAGTGAGGGAATATATTTGAATTAATAAATGATATCATTAAAACATGATACTATTCATTATTCAAAATGTAGATGAAAATCCTCTGGGCCTCATAGTGGGGTGGCAAAATAATTTTCTCGCACGGTAATGAACATTCCAGAGACACCTGCATAATGCAGCGACCAAACTCAGCATTTGCCTTCCAGTGTTTGCTTGTTGACCCTAACGGAAGATCTGTTGTAGCTAAAATTAAGATCGGTGATGAAGAACTCCTCTTAACCTCCGTATATGCTCCATGTGTTTCCCAACAACAATTATCCTTCATTCAAGACTTAGGCGTTAATGTGGTATCCAAAACAAACACCTCTAAAAGTATCATTGCAGGTGACTGGAACACTACTCTGCAATCAGTAGACAAACGTGGGGGGCGTCCATGGTGTGAATCCAGTTACAGAAATTCTCTTCTTAATTTTATGGAAGAATTAGGGTTCGAGGACGCTTTTCGAGCCCTCCACCCAAAAATGAAGGCCTACACTTACGAATCAAAAGCTCTAAAAATGAAGTCGAGAATTGACTTTTTTCTCATTGCACAGTCCTTGAAGCTAAATATAAAAAGAGCAGAAGTCCGCTCATCGATCGCACAAGATCATAAAGCCATTCTTAAGTGTTGAAATTAACGACACATTCACCCGTGGTCCAGGCACGTGGAAATTCAGTAATCGATTGCTTGAAGAGGAAAGCTACGTCAAATTAATTACAGAGTGCCTACCAAAGATTCTAAACAAAGATCAAGAAGTCGAAAGTTTTCAACTTTTGTGGGCTTTCGACACTATTGAGTGGAGCTTTATACATCAAGCTATTGAGCTTTTTAATTTTGGTCCAAATATCAGAAAATGGCTAACAATCCTTTACAAGAACGTGGAAAGTGGTGTGATGAACGCGGGCCTTATGACTAATTATTTCAGGGTCTCTTGAGGTGTTCGGCAAGGGTGCCCTCTTAGCCCTCTTTTGTTTGTTGTAGCTGTGGAAATCTTGACCCTTAGAATACGCCAAAATCAATTTTATCAGGGTATCAAACTTCCAAATGGACAAGAAGCTAAGATTTCACAGTTTGCAGACGACACCACTCTTACAAGAATTCAGGAAAGAATACAACATACATGTTAATTTCCTGCAATATTTCCAAATCACCTCGGCCATTCCTGCGTGGCTCAAAAGCCAGGCCTCAATAAATAAGGATCTTCAGCAGCTAAGTTCGCTCCACAGGAACTTTGATTACATATTCTCTAAACATATTACTTTTGACCTTAGGAAAATGCAATGTAAGCAATTTTATAAATTGTTTATAGAGGCAATCGATATATAGCCCACTGCAATTAAATCTTGGCAGAAAAAACACCCTAAAGTTGCTGAACAATGGGCACTTTGCATTCAAAGCACTTATAAAATAACACGCGACAACAAATTAAGACAATTCAACTTTAAACTATTGCACAGAATTCTAGTCACTAATAAGGAACTAAAATACTATGGACTAACAAATTGTGAGAAGTATTCTATGTGCGACAAGATCGATTCTATTGACCATGCTTTTCTTGAGTGTCAGCCGTTCTTAAATTTATGCGAGAAATCCATTCAATGGTTTAACGATTTGCATCAAACTTATGTGATTCTCATGCCTTTACAGATATTTTCCAATCTATCAACTCCAGTTTCTGATCTTTCTAATAATCACACCAAAGACCTGAGTCTTCTCCTGCTCTATTCAAAACAATATTATTATGCCTGCAAGACAATGCAAAAGAAATTGGACGTTTCGGAATTTATCGCTAAATTAAGTCTGCAACTAGAAATAGATAAGTAAGCTTGGCGTAACCATGTGACCCCCATCCCCCCTCCCTTTCTAGAATCTTAATATAGTATGTAATAGGTAACACGCTTTGTAAACGTAAAGCATTGTTAAACACATTCTATATGCGTAACGACCACTTGTAAAGTTTTACTCATGTTCTGTTTATTTATATTTATTTAAATTGTTTACAGAAATAAAATTTGGAATAGAGGGAATAAAAATATTGTAAGGCTATTTAACAATTAGATTATGAGCTCGAGATTTCTATCGCGTGATAGCTGATGAGGGCGCAGCCCGAATTAGATAGAAATCTCGAGCGAATAATCTAATTGTTTTAGTATAAATCTACTAGTCGATCAAAATTAAACTAAACAGTAAATTATCTAAATCCTCCTCGCGGACACTTCGCAAACCAAGAAGCGGCCGCCATTTTCCTGACAACCGCTACTCAATATCTACAGTACAATAGATAGCGAGTAGTGTAGTAAATCAGAGAACGCGGCGTTCGTAACAGAACGCTAGTAGATTTATACTAGAAAACGTTTATCATGTAGTCACCATCTTGGATTATTGTCGAGCGAAAGCGATGAAGGGGACAAAACTATACAGTTCAGACTAGTGTTAATAGCTGCGCGATTTTAGCGTAAAATACTGAGGGACTGTTAACAGCGCTTGTATATTTCTGAAATTCAGCTGTCAGGTGATGTGTTATCAGTATGCGACCTTGTCATGCCAAGATAGTTGAGTTGAGTTTAGAAAACAAAGGAACAACCAAACAAATGCCTGGATGGCATATAGATGAGTGAAGTGGGAATAAGTTCTATAGGATTGTATTGACTGATGTACAAGTTTAAATAAAGTTATAGGTGGAAAAAAAATTATTTAAAATGTCAGTTCCTGGTGCTGTGATCTCTCCTCACACAAGTTTCGTGGTTGGGCGGAGGCTGGGGGATTGGTTTCCACTGGTCCTCAGAGCCTCTGTTGGTCATGGAAACCTCTTAAGAGGCCTTATGCACCACTTGACAGGGATAAGGACTTGATGATCATACAAACATACAGCAGAAAAAGTAAACAACCAGTTGGCATAGCAAAGCGTACTTTTCAAGAAAGAGATTAGTGGTAGTTTAAAACTGTAGCAGGAATAGATCCTGTCAGGGTGGGAACCTATTCCAAATTTTTTTTTCTCAATTATATTTCCCTGACTTTCAAAAGAGTCAAAGTCGAGTTGAAGAAAGACGATGATTTAACAGCACTTTATTGATTTATTTTTACAGCTTTATAGTTTCACAATGGATACTTAATCGCATGCAGAACTTGCAAGGTTGAAACAAAACAATGAAGCAAACACATTTAGAGTTTCCGGCAAAATACGGTCAAAATACCGTACGGCAAAGTTTTCATATGTACACCAAATAAAAATTAATGGACAGCGTCACAGCGTCACAGAAACGAGTTGTCGAAACACTTTGACTCAAATTTACTCAAACGATATTATAAATTTGTACTCCTCATTTCTAGTTTCAGAGTGAACACTTAATCGCGGCAGAACTCAGGTACAATTTCGCAACATAAAATGTCCTTGTGCAAAGGAAATAATAATCAATACACGAGTGTCGAATATTTAAAAAGCCATATCACAACGATTCTTAGTAAAAAAAAATATAATATTAAATTTTATAAAGTTTACGGTCTAGTCGCTTTTGTTTGAAATATGTAACGAATTGGTAGGCCCATCACAAAAAAAAATATCAAATAATGTATTCGTATCACCGTCAGGTTTACATAATGTAAAAATGAAACGATTGCGCCAACTAACTATTAAAGAACGGTTCACTAAAGAACCATACATAATATTCCACGGTATTGAATATTTTGAAGAACATTAATTTGCAATGTACTCTCATTGCCATTGATATTTACAATCTTGCTCCAACTCAAAATTTAATTTCAGTTATTTTTCATGCTCTATTAGTTCGTCTCTTAACTCACTTATTTCACAAGATTTGAATACGTTTTAGCCAGTAGAAAGGTCGACTTTTAGTTGACATTTCTTTTGGTATAACTATCTTATCGATCATAATTTCAAGGAGTGCATAATGCGACTCCCTTTTTTTAGCTTATTGGTCTGCACTTCTCCCTCCGAAAGATAACCAAAAATGTTTGAATAAGCCGAGAGAGATGTGCTAGCTAGAAAAAATGAAGTCAGTTTTCTTTCCTAGCGAAACTTGTCGAGTACGTTTTCTATACATTTCATCTACTCTCTGGTTAGAGATTGCACCTGCAGTGCTCTTTTCCGCTCCATTGACAATTTCCATGTGACAGTCAACATTTTTGTTCAGAAATTGCTTGAGAATTTCTCTGATGAAGACAGCGTCAAAGTCAAAGTACACATGGCAGCGTTAATATAGTTTGCATCAAATAATATTCCACGGGATTGAATAATTTCAAGAACATTAATTTGCAATGTACTCTCATTGTCATTGATATTTACAATCTTGCTCCAACTCAAAATTTAATTTCAGTTATTTTTCATATTCTATTTTTCAAATTTGTTACTTTTTTCTTTCGTAGCGAAACTTGTCCAGTACATTTTCTACACATTTCATCCACTCTTTGGTTAGAGATTGCACCTGCAGTGTTCTTTTCCGCTCCATTGACAATTTCCATGTGACAGTCAACATTTTTGTTCAGAATTTGCCTCAGAATTTCTATTTTATTTTGTAATGGAAAGAAAAGTTTTCTCTGATGAAGATAGCCCTAAAGTTTCAACTGTGTTAAGTGTTCTTTTTGTGTCAAATGAGTCTTCTCTCACTGCAGTGTCGTTTCAACTTCGATTAACGGCTGACAAAATCTAAGCTTAATTTTTCAAAATTCAGCGCCGAAATACGGCAAAACAGCGGAGAATTCGTTTCAAGCCTTGGCGGTAATTTTTACAAAAAAAGATAAAACAGATGCAAGGATTTATAGTACAATTTGAGATGGTCAAAAGATATGCAATACCCCAATAAACTAAGCTTACGTTACAACCTTGGACAAAAACTAAGCTAACTTTTCAAAATTCAGCGCCGAAATACGCCAAAACAGCGGAGAATTCGTTTCAAGCCTTGGCGGTAATTTTTACAAAAAATAAAACAGATGCAAGGATTTATAGCACAATTTGAGATGGTCATAAAATATGCTATACGCCAATAAACATAGATACTCGAAGAACATTCAATTTCTAAATTAAAATAACTCAACAATGTTAAAATAGTAAGGGGTACCCAGCATAATGGAAACGCTATCACTATCGCAATGGCCATCTTCAGCACGTGCCTGTTTCTCCTTGTACGCAGGTCTTCAACGTTGACCGAGTGTTCGCCCGGAATCACCTGAGTCTTGAGCTTGAAGACAATGATGGTGTAAAGCATGACCAACATGACGAGAGGGAGATAAAAACAGACAACAGACGCTACGGCAAAATAGCCACTGTCACCGGCCATCCCACTTACGCAGGACGCATCTCCTTGGTATTCAGCAAGCTCTGCGCCCAATAGAACTCGGAAGAGTAAGGCCACGGCGACGATCCAGGTGGCGAGAATGAAGTAGGGGCACAGCTTTGGTCTGATTAGTGGGGTACTCAGAGGAAATACCACAGCTCCAAATCGATCCACTGCTATTAGGACCACACTCAAGCTAGATACAACCGCGGAAACGCCAGTTACAAATGGAACCAGCTTACACAATGCCTGACCTAGAGGGCCAACGATAAGCCATGCCCGGTCCGAATACAATAATGTTACTGTCCACGGAATCAGAAATAGTGGATACAGAAAGTCTGACATGGCCATGTTGACCATGAAATAATTGATTGGTTTTCTCATAGTTTTTGTTTTATAAACTATAAATGCAATGATGGGATTCCCGACCAGCGAAACAACAATGACCAGACAGAAAGCAAAAGTCAATCCTACTTGTTGCGCTGTGGTATTATGTGAAACGCTGCAGCCCGATCCATTCGTAGTTGAATTCATGTTTGTTGGATCTGCAATGGTTGTGTTGTCTCTCCAACAAATGTACTGAGTGTCTCTAGATCAAGCTCGGTTAATATTTTGTATTTTTTCCGTGGGCGCAAATTTGAATCTGCCTTGCAACCGATCGATGCGTGAAGCTCATTTAGTACAACGATCAAAAACTGCCAACCGTATAAGTGATCTTTCCGACGCAGTGCTAACCTATAAGAAGCAACCGTCACCAAAAGATAGTAATAGAGAGCTCAAAATGTCATTTAAGAGACATACTGTTGGCGTAGGATGTGATTACTCAGGGAGTCATTTTTGGCCAGGTGTACATGCATGCTCTTGAGGAATAATATTTGAAAATATCTCAATTCAGCAACATGACACGGAAAAGGAACTACTAGATGTTCTAGAAAATGATAAAAGAAATGCTGTATTCAAGTTTGACGGCTTACTTAGGTTACCTTCGTAGTAAATTCACCAATTAGTATGGATCATAATGATCGCCCTACCCTAGCGCTAGCTACCAATAAAGATAAAGATGCATAAACGGAGGACCAGGTGTCCACAAGCCAAAAAAGAAAAAAAGAAAGAAAAAGATATATATATATATATATATTTCCTTTCCTAAAAAGGAGGTACAAAATAAATATCTACATTAGGTAGACGGAAATTAAAGTCAAAAAGTGAAGAAAAAATATAGAAAGTTACTTTTCTTTATATTTCATAAAATAGGCTAATCGTTATGCGCCTTAAGTTTCGTTTCATGTGAGGTAGGCCTAAAAAAACTATCAAAAATTTATGAAAAACTGACTGCAAACCCAGAAAATTACAGTTTGTTTGTTTTCTCAATTTAATACTAAGAATAGCGATATTATCGAAGCAAAGAGGAGAAAAGGTCCAAGGAATAAGATTCTGACTTGCTAAGGTAATAATTCGGTTTGTTTTGGAACAAAGGATTCCCCATTCTGTTGAAATATCGCTTTCGCTACCCGATGAAGATGCCGTTAGTCTAGTCTTGAATTGTATGTTGTTTGAAGTTTCTGTAGAACGATAACGAAAAAATCAAAACCGATTGATTTAAGCTTGGTGATATATGAGCTTAAATAACAGAAAGTGGAAATCCAGTTTTCGATAACGTATTGGCTATAAAGCTAAACGATCAAGTACGGTACTTGTGGGAAGTTAATATATTTCTTAGTTTACACAGTTGATGGCGCGATCTTTATTCTCCTAAAATTTTAGCGATGACATGTGCTTATTCGAGTTCTAATTAACAGGTTTTCGAACGCTTATGCTAGTTTTATTTAATTTATAATAATGTTTTCATCATCATGAACAGCGGATGTTGTTATTAAACTACACCGGCTGTATGACAGAGACCAAAATAATAAATTTTCTAGTGACAAATAATATAGGTAAATCGAAAATCCCACCGCTTGAGGGTTCAGATTGTCGGGTATAAAGGAAGAGTATTAAAGGGGCGGTATCAAGGATTGTTAGTAACAATCTGGAAAGCAAAGCTAAGGAGACCTGTTTGAAGTCAATCAAGCACTCTGTACCATAAGTAAGAAACAGAACTCCTCTACTGGCAAACAAAAAACTCATAAAATTAGTCATGGCTTTAAACCCTATCTTAACCTAAATCCGCACACGTTACTCAAGCAAGAACTTAACAAACCACATTTCAACTTACACATTGTCGATTATGACCACAACACAACTGCGTACACCAAACAAACTTGCAAACACTTGATTTTCCACAGACATCAAACAAACATTACCCCGGAACAATCAACTTACATCAAACACCTACAAGACAATAACGACGTTATATTGACAATGACTGACAAAAACGACTGAATATAACAGACAGCTTTCTAAAAAGAGACGTACCGACATCTTGACAATTTTAATTTAACGACTTTGACGAAACGCTCCAACTCCCTACTGAAAAAAACTTACATCACGATTTTTGACAGATTTTGACAGACCCAAAAACACGACAACTATTATACTGTAACAACGAAAATCTCCTACAATCACCTTTTATGAAACCCTTACCAAAAGTACACAAACTAGAACAAACTGCCTCCCCATCTAACATGACCAAACTTACTGGAAGGGCTATTATTACTGCACACTCATGGATTACGTCTAGCACCTCTCGACTACTTAGACAAGAACTTGAAAATATCATTTTACAACTGAAAACTTTTTTTATAATACAAATAACATTCCTTTTCCTTTTATTTACAACTCAACTGACCTATAAACTCAGCTACAAAACATTAACATTAAAGACATTAACAACTACCCACTCACCACACTCGCCTTCACTTCTTTATACACCAACATAACATACCACGACACCATACAAGCCATCATCACCAGCTGCAAGCTACTTAATTTGCCTAATCTTTATAGGGACTATTCGCTTAACCTTAACAATTTTATTAACTAACGTAATTTTTTCAAGGTTGGCGATTCTGTTTTTCAACAGATTAAGGACGTCGCTATGGGTAGTTACCATAGCCGCCAAATTGCTGACCTTGTTTTGCTTTTAAGCGAGTTCAGTTTTTTTAATAACCATAACTGTAACCCTAAAAGCGTTGTTAGTTTTTGCCTCTACATAGATGATGGGTTTATGCTTACTAACAAAGCCAACACTAATGACATAATTACTAAACTTTGTGCAGCTTATCCCACACAGATTCCAATCACCTTCTCATCCAGCTGGCACTCCGTCGACTATCTAGACTTCAGCACCTCACTAAACTACCATCAGATATCGCAAAGTTCATTATGATGGTTTTCAAAAACCACACCACAAATATATGCACCCTCATTTCTCATCCAATCACCCACGTTACATTTTTTTTCTGGCATAATCAGGACAGAAACAACCCGCTACAGCACTGTCCAAGACGATAGACGATTACAAACACATCAATAACCTTTTTCGACTTCGACTAAACAAAGTAGACTACCCTGACAAACTGATCACTTATTTTCCTTTCCCTTGGCTTTCTTTTTGTACACACAAACAACCCAAAACGAAGACACTACGACAGAAAAATAAAAACAGCAACATGGCAATTTATTACCGGACAAAATACAACAAACACATCCGCACAGCCAAAATCGTACAAAAACCCCTACAAAAATATCACACACATCACATCCCTAAACATTCTAAAGCTTAGTGCAACTCTACCAAACTCCACACACTGCCGACTTACGAACAAAACTCTACTCGTCTTCTCATATTTCATCATCTTTTCATCTAGTCACAATATATACGAAAGTTTAGCTTTGTCTCTTCCGTTTTTTCTTTTCTCGTTTCATTTTAATTACATCCCAACCCCATTTACATAATGTCCATAATGTGTACGCTTATTCATCTCTCCTCGTTTTCCTCTCCTCTTGAAACTGTGCTTCGCTTCCGCAAGGACTCGGCACAGAGGATGTCGGGCATTGACCTGGTACCGGCTTAGAAACATCCTCGCTCAGTTCTGCTTTGCCCCTGAAGACCCACAGCTACAAGGAGCCTTGGTACCGATGCATCCTTTTCAACTCTCCGGCCGCAAATTCCTCATTACTCCAAGCTATCTTTTCTTTCACTTTTCCCTTCTTTCCTTTTGTAATCTACATCTACCTATGAGAAATGAATTGTTACATGTCAGATTGATATTTAAGAATTATAAACGTTAGTTACTTTTCTCTTCCAGGCCAGAAACCAGCTAACCCCGCATATAGTTCCTCCCTACTGCCTAATCCAGCATTTCCCATCCCCCAAAATTAACTAGACCTAATCTCTATAAAGTGTTTCCCCCTCCCCCAAAGTTAGCCAACCCTAATCCCTAAACAGCATCCCCCCTCCCCAAAATTAATTAGGCCTAATCCGTATAAAGAGTTTACCCCTCCCCAACCTCAGCTAACCCTAATCCCTATGCAGGGTTTCCCCATCCCTCAAAGTTAGCTAACCCTAATACCTATGCAGCATTCCCCCTCCCCAAATCTCATTAGGCCTAATCCGTATACAGAGTTTATCCCTCTAAAATTAGCTAACCCTAATCCCTATACAGGGTTCCCCCCTCCCCCAAAGTTAGCTAACCCAAATCCCTATAGAGCATTCCCCCTCCCCAAATCTCATTAGGCCTAATCCGTATACAGAGTTTACCCCTTCAAAATTAGCTAACCCTAATCCCTATACAGGGTTTCCCCCTCCCTCAAAGTTAGCCAACCCTAATCCCTATACAGCATTCCCTCTCCCCAAAACTCATTAGGCCTAATCCGTAAACAGAGTTTACCCCTCCAAAATTAGCAAAATTAAGTGATCTCTCCGACTCAGTGCTAACCTATAAGAAGCAACCGTTGCCCAAAGATAGTTATAGAGAGCTCAATATGTCATTTAAGAGACATACTATTGGCGTAGGATGTAATTATTCAGGGAGTCATTTTTGGCCAGGTGTACTTGAGGATCGAAAAAGCGATATACTTGTATATACTTCAATTCAGCAAGATAACTGACACGGAAAAGGAACTACTAGGTAATCTTCAAAAGGATAAAAGAGAAGCTGTATTCAAGTTTGACGGCTTACCTGGGTCACCTTTGTGGTAAATTCACTCATTAGTATGGATCATGATGATCGCCCTTCCCTAGCGCTAGCTATCAATAAAGATAAAGATGCATAAACGGAGAACCAGGTGTCCACAAGTTAAAGAAAATATACATATATATTTCCTTACCTAAAAAGGGGTTACAAAATAAATATCTACATTAGGTAGACGGAAATAAAAGCCAAATAACGAAGAAAAAACATAGAAAGTTATTTTTCTTTATTTTTCATAAAAAAGGCTAATCGTTATGCGCCTTAAGTTTCGCTTCATGTGAGGTAGGCCCAAATAATAACTATCAAAAATTTATGAGAAACTGACTGCAAACCAGGGAAATTACAGTTTGTTTGTCTTTTTTTTTCTTAAACTTAATACTAAGAAAAGTGATATTATAGAAACAAAAAGGACAAAAAGTCCAAGGATTGAGATTCTGACTTGCTAAGGGGATCGTACGGTTCGTTTTGGAACAAAGAATTCCACATTCTGTTTTAAGTCGTTATGAAATACCCAATGAAGATACTGTTAGTCTAGTCTGTTTAATAATTTTGAATTGTATGTTGTTTGAAGTTTCCGTATAACGATAACCAAAAATTCAATACAAATTGACTTAAGTTTGGTGATATTTTAGCTGAAATAACAGGCGGTGGAAATCCAGTTTCTAAAGTTTATCCAGTTCCTAAATTTTAGCGATGACATGTGCTTAGTCGAGTTCTAATTAGCCGGTTTTCGAACGTTTATGATAGTTTTATTTTAATTTCTAATAATGTTTTCATCATCATGAACAGCGGAAGTGGCTATTGAACTACACCGCTGTATGACAGAGACCAAGATAACTTATGGTCTGGCGTTTAAACAAAAGAAAAAGAAATGTTTTAGTGAAAAAAAAATAAAGGTAAATCGAAATTCCCCTCGCTCCAGGGTCGGATTGTCGGGTAAATATAAAGGAAGAGTATTAAAGGGAAGGTATCAAGGATTGTTAGTAACACTCTGGAAAGCAAAGCTAAGGAGACCTGTTGAAGTCAATCAAGCATTCTGCACCATAAGCAAGAAACAGAACTCCTCTACTGGCAAACAAAAAACTCATAAAATTAGTCATCGCTTTAAACCCTTTCCTATCCTAAATCCGCACACATTACTCGAGCAGGAACTTAAGAACCACATTTCAACTTACACATTGTCGATTATGTCCAGAACGCAACACAACTGCGCACACCAAACAATTCTTACAAGCTACAAACTTGCAAACACTATTGAACACACATCAAACAAACAAGGGTGACAATGAGCCTTTAACAGTACTTTATTGATTTTATTTTTACAGCTTTATAGTTTCACAGTGAATTTTTAATCCAATGGAGAAGTTGCAAGGTTAAAACAAAACAATTAAGCAAACCCATTCAGAGGTTCCGGCAAAGTACGGTCAAAATACCGTACGGCAAAGTTTTCTTATAAACACCAAGTAATAATTAATGCAAAAACTAAAAAATAGCTGTCGAAACACTATGACTCAAATTTACTTAAACAATTTTATTTGTACTCCTCATTTCTATTTTCAAAGTGAAAACTTAATCGCGGCACTGAGAACTCAGCTAGAATATCGCAACAAAACTATTCAGTGCGTATCCAAAGTTTCCGGCAAAGTACGATCAAAATGCCGTACGGCAAAGTTTTCTTGTGTACAGGAAATAATGATTAATACACGATTGTCGAATATTTAAAAAGCCATATCACAACGATGCTTACTAATTTACAACTTTTAATCTACTCAGTTAACAAAAAAATATAATATTAAATTTTATAAAGTTTACAGTCTGGTGGCTTTTATTTGAAATATGTAACTAATAGGTAGGCCCAACAGAAAAACAAAATTAAATATTGTATTCGTATTGCCGTCAGGTTTAAATGATGTAAAAATGAAACGATTGCGCCGAATAACTATAAAAGAACGGTTCATTAAAGAACGGTACACATGGCAGCGTTAATATAGTTTACATCACATAATATTCCACGGGATTGACTATTTTCAAAAACATTAATTTGCAATGTACTCTCATTGTCATTGATATTTACAATTTTGCTCCAACTCAAAATTTAATTTTAGTTATTTTCCATGTTCTATATTGGTTTTTCTCCAAACTTAGTATTATTTCACTAGGGTTGAATGCGTTTTAGCGAGTATAGAGGTCGACTTTTAGGTGACAATTCTCTCGGTACTGAACAATCTTATCGATCATAATTTCAAGGAGTGCATATGCGACTCCCTTGTTTTAACTTACTGGTCTGCAATTTTCCCTTCGAAAGATGACCAAAAATACTTGAATAAGCTGTGAGAGATCTGCGAGCTAGACAAAAATGGATATTTTTCTTTCATAGCGAAACTTTCTACACATTTCATCTACTCTCTGGTTAGAGATTGCACCTGCAGTGTTCTTTTCCGCTCCATTGACATTTTCCACATGCATGACAGTCAACATTTTTGTTCAGAAATTGTCTCAGAATTTCTAGTATAATTTGGAACGAAAAGAAAAGTTTTCTCTGATGAAGATAGCATCAAAGTTTCACAGGTACATGATCGCTATGCCTTTTGCTCGACGATAATAACTACCTTCCTTTAAAGTATAAAAGAAGTACCCCTAGAATTTTAAGAAAGCCGAGAGGAGGTTCGAAATGGGGATCCATAAACATTTCATGCCGCTGGCTTGAATTTAGAGATGAAAAATCAAAAATACCAAACTAGCAACAAAACGTCAGTCTGTGTTATACTTTGCAGAAACACACATTTAAAAACCGCAAACGTTTTTGAACGCTTAAGTGTTTTTTTAACTGTTCTTTTAAAACGCTCCTGTCATTTTCAAGGCAATTTGTTCCTTCTGTCAAATGAAACTTCTCTCAATAACTTTGCTTTCTATTTTATTGTCGTTCTGACAAGCATCGCTTCAGTCTCGTTTCAACTTCAATTAGAGGCTGACAAAAAATATTTATAATCCTATGTTAAAACCTCGGAAAAATCGACTATTTAGTCAACGAAATAAATAAATAGATTAACTACGCTTAACTTTTCAAAACTCAGTGCCGAAATAAGCCAAAAGAGCGGAGAATTCTTTTCAAGCCTTGGCGGTAATTTTCACAAAAAACAAAACAGATGCAAGGATTTATAGCACTATTTGAGATGGCCAAAAAATATGCTATATGCCAATAAAGATAGAAACTCGAGGAACATTCAATTTCTAATCTAAAATATCTCAACGCTTTTAAAATAAATAAGGGTACCCAGCATAATGTAAGCGCTAACACGATCGCAATGGCCATCTTCAGCACGTGTGTGTTTCTTCTTGTGCGCAGTTGTTCAGCGTTGACCGAGCGTTCGCCCGGAATCGCCTGTGTCTTGAGCTTGATGACGATGATGGTGTAAAGTATGACCAACATGAGGACAGTGGGAAAAGGTAACGCAACATTCACTGCAACAAAATAGTCATTGCCACTGACCATCCAATCTACGCAAAACGCATGCCCTTGGTATTCAGCAAGCTCTGCGCGCAATAGAACTCGGGAGAGTAAGGCCATGGCAACGATCCAAGTGGCGAGAATGAAGTAGGGGCGCAGCTTTGGTCTGATTAGTGGGGTACGCAGAGGAAATACCACAGCTCCAAATCGATCCACTGCTATAATGACAACACTCAAGATAGATACAACCGCAGAAACGCCACTTACAAATGGAACAAGCTTACACAAGGCCTTACCAAGAGGGCCAACTATAAGCCATGCCCCGTCCGAATACAATGATGTTACTGCCCACGGAATCAGGAATATTGGATACAGCAAGTCTGACATGGCCATGTTAACAATGAAATAATTGACTGTTTTTCTCATTGTTTTTGTTTTATAAACTATAAATGCAATGATGGGATTCCCAACCAGCGAAACAACAAAGACAACACAGTAAACCAAAGTCTCTCCTATTTTTTGCGCTGTGGTATTATGTGAAACGCTGCAGCCCGATCCATTCCTAGTTGAAATCATGTTTGTTTTATCTGCAATGGTTGTGTTGTCTCTCCAACAAATGTACTGAGTGTCTCTGGATCAAGCTCGGTGAATATTTTATATTCTTTCTGTAGGCGCAAATGTGCTTGTTAATGTTTCCTTGTAATCTGCATTGCAACCTATGGATGCGTGAAGCTCATTTAGTACAACGATCAAAATCTGCCAACCGTTTAAGTGATCTCTCCGACGCAGTGCTAACGTATAAGAAGCAACCTTTGCCATAAGATAGTTATAGAGAGCTCAATATATCATTTAAGAGACATAATATTAGCGTAGGATGTAATTATTCAGGGAGTCATTGTTGGCCAGGTGTAGTTGAGGATCGAAAAAGCGATATATTTGTATATATCTCAATTCAGCAAGATGACTGACATGGAAAA